>KK112169.1:102344-202445 GCA_000611955.2 Stegodyphus mimosarum
ACTGAACCATTAGAAATACAGTCCTGGTGTGTTTGCTTTTTATCAAAGCTGAGATGAAACAAAACGGACAGTCGATTTGTTTCTGTCAAAATTATGTAAAGCATCTGAACCCTTTTCTGAATAGCTGATTTACTTAAAATCAGCACGTATGAAGTATAAATAAATAACGTGGTGTATGAAGTATAAATAAATAACGTGGTTCCAAATAACGTGGTGTAATGCAGGGAAAGAACGCAGTGTGTGCACATACGAAACAGAAAATCGAGTATTGCAAAGGTATGCTATTTCCCCGTCGATCAGTACACGATCGGTTGCAGTTGAACCTGGTATTCAGCATAAAATGGTGTGACAGGTTCTGCATGCAGAAAACAAGCACTCACGCCTTCCACAGGCAGAGGTCAAACTCCTAGGCCATGTCGACTACTGCCTTCGGATAGAGTTCATATACTGGATGCCTAATACCAATCAGAATGATGCACATTTTCCTGCCACTGTTCTATTCTCAGATGAAGCTTTCTTTACGAGACGGTGGGATCAACATGCACACTGCACGTCTGTGATCCTCCGAAAGTCCCCACAGTATTGTCTCGTCGAATAATTAATATAAAATGCAACACAAGTTCAGTATTAATAACTGCGCAAGGATTCTCAGAGATCATATGTTGGAACCTTCTGACGAACGTCACCAAATTACTTAGTTTTCCTACAGCACGTCCTCCCGGATTTGACGCACAGAATACCGGACACTGTGCGCCAGAATAAATGGTTCATATATGATAAAGTGCCAGTACATTCTACAGTTGCGATGCTAAATATCGCGGGAGATGGGTTGGATGCGGCGTACTTGTTGCTTGTCCTCCACACTCCTCCCCTTAGATTTTTTCTTCTGGGTCAACTTGAAATCGGTTGTTCATCAGACGTTTGTGGATACGCTGAAGAATCTGACAACACGCATAGTTGTCGTTTCAGCAGGCACCGTCAGCACACCAGGTATATACGAACACTCCGGCAATCCTTCGTTCGTTGGTGTCGGCTGCATGATCTTCGCTGCCCCGACTTCGCGCAATTCCTATAAAACTGTCTAATCATCTCCTTTCTGACACTGAGCGATGATGCATGGCAATTCTGCTTTGCGTCAAATAAATGTTTTTCTATTTATTATTAGCCCCTTTTGCTCCATTCGACGTCACTCACTCGATAACTGTTTTTGCGATTTTCTCCCAGTAAACGTGGTTTGCGACCCCATGTTTTGTGACACTTTGTCATTCTCTGAATTCTTTACCATCCTCCTGAATTTGTAATTCGAATCCAGAAACACCCAGCGTATATATATATACCAGTTGAAAAATTTCAAATTAAGATTGTATTAGGCTTTCATAATTTCCTAAAGCTAATCTAATTTTGACTTCATGTCTACTCTTGATTACTTGTGCATATAAGTAGGAAATTTAAATGCTCACAACGCAGCTAGTAGCTTTTATATATTTTATTTCTTGAAAACATATTGGTTATAAACAAACGTTTTTCATGGAGACACAGATATATATCAGCGCTAAACGCACCCACTTTTTAATAACTTTTTATGTCATTAATGTCCGAAAAAAGGAAATTAAGTAGGGGAGAATAAGCTCTGGAAAGCAACGAAGCGGCGAAAGAAATGCGGCATGTCTAAGATGAAACCCCGTTCGGAATGATTTACTTTTGATTAAGCTTAATTTTGATTGATTATTTTTTAGGTTTCGCTTCCCAAATTTGAAATTATTATTGGCTAAAACATTACGTAAGTATCTGCGTCATTAACACTATGTAAAAATCATTTCACCAGGATTAATTTTGAATTGACACAGTTTAGAGAACTTATTATAGGCAATTAATATTTTGGGGATAGAAAGGGGAAACAGCCAATTTAAATAGGAGAGTTTAGGGACTGAGCAGTTAATATATTTGAGATAGTTCTTTGTTTTAATACGAATTAGATAGCAGTGATGAACAGTGACATAACAACCAGGAATAACTGATATAAAGTCCGCTAAACGTAAGAAGAAATAATCATTCCTGTAGTAAACTGGATAGTAGTTAAAACTATAGTTAAAGTTTCGAATGTACTTTTAACAAGTTAGGATCGTGAATGAAAGAAGACTTGGTTTCAGCCTCTCTAAAACAGAAAATATTTAAGGCTTTTGTCAAAAAATAGTATAGGGGTATTTAAATAAAGGTAGCTGTGTAAAGAAACTTCAGGTAATAAGAATAATTCTAGTAGGGAAAAGCTGGTGAATATTATTGGTGAAAGACAGCTGATAAGAATCGCCCTCATCAACAAGAAGGCACCAGAACAACAGATTTCAACTGAATACAGTTCAGGTATTTCACAAAGCATATCTATTAACACAACACAATGGACTTCGAAACAAATGTATTTTAATTGCTTCAGATTATCAAGAGTGCCCATAAACTGTAAAACAGGAAATCATGGAGACTGTATACTCATGGGCACCAAATCTCGACATCTGACACCAAACAAAAAGTGTTTGATCTGATAAATATCATTTCCTGTTCCATTATGAGACTGCACAGAATTTGGAGCAAAGAGAATTACATAATACAATCATGAACACCTATTAGCAAGGAAAATTTATCAGAAAGTTTCGAGATCTAGATACTATTTATTCTAAATTTGTCATTGTTATAAAAATGACAACTTTTTATAATAATGATAAGTACAATGAACTCAAGTACAATGAACTGCTTTATATTTCTGGAAAGGTCTTTCAATACCTCAGGCTTACCTTAATATCGTTGTTCATAACCCACACTCATTCATGACTGTGCGCTCTTCCCTTATGCAGATGGTCCTCATTAGTAGGACAATGCTTCATCTCATGGACACATCTCATTCACAATGGACTTCTGTTTAAAGAAAAAATTACGAGTTTAAATTGTTCTGTGGCTGATTCAGTCCATTCTGACACTATTCTATTGAACAGGGCAAAGTAGAAAGATCATCTTAACATTTAGATTTTGATTATTTGGATTAAGGCAAAGCACACCAGGACTATCTACCTAAGTGGAGGAATACCACTGTTGAGGACTTTCTAGGAGGAGCTGTCTCATTTCTGCGTTACACATGGGAAAACTGTGCTTTAACGCCTGGAAACACTACCATTCAATTTTCCATTATGACATTATGGGCTACCCTTCAGAAACGGCATCAGCACAACAATCAGTTTGATTCTATTCAATTTCTTCGAAGACTGTATAAAGACCGTTTTCAAGTGCTTAAATTTATTAATTTTGCGGCGTTTGTTTCTTATTTAGAAATTATTAAAAGTAAAATACATACTGCTGATCTTTCTAAATCAAAATCTTCTTATCTCTGTTTCCTATTGTTGTTATTTACAGTAAACTTTAAGGATATGAATGAGCAAGAGTGAATCATGTCCTAACAGCTATTTGACTTTATATTATATATATATATGCTATAATTATCAATGATTAATAATAGTTCCTTATATATAATGTGTGTATATGTATGGACATACATGCTTGTTTGTGTATACATAAGCACTGGCATGCTTTATTTCATAAAACCAGGATCCTCATCACCATAATCGTCCGCCCATGGTATTTCCCGAAGTTCTCAACTCTGAAAATTACTGTCGTAATGCAGGTGGAGAGGAACCCATGCCTTGGTGTTATACCATAGATCCGAGGATCCGTTGGCAACACTGTGACATCCCTCGATGTGGTAAAGATAATTTTTCTATCTTTAGTTTTATATGTATTATGCAAAAAAAATATTACAAAAGGAAAGAAGAACTTGTTAAACCTCTCAGTTAATACTAGTTACTTTTTGTAGAGTCTTACAAACACGTGATGTAAACAAATTCACATATAAGATAAATTCTCTGCTTATGTTAGACTAATAAGAGTTTACTGTTGTACGAAGATAGTAAATAACATTACAATGTGTTTCAAAAAGAGAGCTAAATTTTGGTGGGCAGTTGGTAAGTCTGTTTTGTTACGAGTTTGAATAAAACATTTTAAATTTTCAAAGACCAATTACCAGTTTACTGTGTCACAAAAAATTATGCAAATATTTTATATCTAAAATAATGAGATTTTTTATGTATGTTGATTTTCTTGAACTGATATATTGATGAGAAGCAGCTTCTAGAATGGTCATTCTTATTATTCAGAAATACCTTATGAATAACCACATATTTCTGCAAGAAATCTATAAGGAAAATATTTCTATAAGGACATATATTTTTATAAGAAAATATGATTTTATGAAAAAAATTTAATCAAATAAATAAGTTAAGTTTTTAAAATTAAGCCATAATATTTTTAATAACTGTAGGAAATGTTAAAAATGTACTGTTGAAAAAGGAGAGGTAAAAAAGAAACAAAAATTTAGATATTTTAGTAAGCTAAAGAAGTATTGATTAAATTTTAATACATAAACAAGTTTTAAAAAGGAAATAAAAACATAAACCGAACATTTATTATGTTCTGAGGTGCTTAATACCTAATTTTAGAAATAACCTTTAGTGATTACAATAATTGTTCAAATATATAAAAAATGTCATTTGGACGTAATACAAATTACAACAGTTAAAGCAAATTATATCGCTTTGTTATTCTATTTAAAATAAAGTTGTAAGTGGTTAAGAAGCACGTTTTTTAATTTTCTTAGTATATGGAATAATAGTATTATAATTTGAAACATCATTTAGTTAACGATATTAAGCCGTGTCGAATGCGAGTATTTTAAGAATTTTCGATTCGCTGAGGTATTTGGAAAGTCTGTTGATCACCATCTCGGGAGACTAAGCACTTCAGGTAACATGAACGATAAATGGACTGATAGTCTGAAGAAACAGTCCAGAAAGTGAAAGATTCTCCTAAAAGTTCTCTTGATATCAATAAAATGAAACTGTTATTACTTTCACCGCGAAAAGATTAAAAATGTTAGACAAGTCATAAAAATTGTTTAAAGTTTTATAGATTATTACGTTTATTTTAAATACATCACTCTACATCTTTTATACATCACTCTTTTAGTTGCGAGAATATCTCAAAGAACTAACAAAATGATTCTGAAGAAACCTCAGTATTATTAGTGAATATTCAAAACATGTATTTATCTTTCTTTAATTCGCAAGCGATTCTGTAGAAAAGAATCATAGACATTTTAAAACACTTGCTATAAAATACTATCAGACTATGATCTATGATTTATTATGGATGCTTAATTCATCAAATATTTTTTTAATTATTTGTTAAATTTACTTAAAGCTACAAAGTCTCTGTTCCTACTATGAAAAAATTCTTAATTTTTAATTGACATTCTGTTTTTTTATATAGAAAATAACAGCAATATATTTGCGGCTGATTTAGAACTAATGGACATGTTTGAGCCTCCACCTGAACCCGTCTTTTCTCCTACTTTCCTTCTCATAACTTGTGCTTTGAGTCTTCTAGTTGTTGCCATGGTCATTCTCCTAGTACTTGGTTGCAGAAGACTTCAAAAATACCGTAGAGGTTATAATGCGACCCCAACTACAGATGTCGAAATCGATCTGGAAAAGTTGCCTTCGAATATGGCTTACCACAGAACTTCTGCCCAACTAAATCCTCGTCTGGAAATTCTGGAATATCCTCGGAACGATATCATCTATATTCGAGATATCGGGCAAGGGGCTTTTGGCAGAGTGTTTCAAGCAAAAGCGCCGGGACTTCTCAAAGGAGAAGAATTCACTATGGTGGCTGTCAAAATGCTAAAAGAAGAGGCTTCGGAGGATCTCCAAACAGATTTTGAAAGAGAAGCTTGTCTTATGTCTGAATTTGATCACCCTAACATCGTAAAACTTCTTGGAGTTTGTGCTGTAGGAAAGCCCATGTGCCTTCTTTTCGAATACATGGGTAAAGGAGATTTGAATGAATTTCTTAGAACTTGTTCTCCTACAAATTATATTGTTAGAACACCAAATGGTGATATATATAATGATGTCAGATTAACTCATATGGATCTCTTAAATATAGCCCGCCAAATTGCCGCTGGGATGACGTACTTATCAGAAAGGAAATTCGTTCACCGCGATTTAGCCACAAGGAACTGTCTTGTCAGCGAAGACATGGTGGTAAAAATCTCGGACTTTGGACTATCGCAAAAGATATACACAGCTAACTACTACAAAGGAAATGATCATGACGCAATACCAATTCGGTGGATGCCGTTGGAATCCATACTTTACAATAAATTCACTATTGAGTCGGATGTCTGGGCATATGGTGTTGTTTTGTGGGAAATATTTTCTTTCGCTCTGCAACCTTACTACGGATTGACTCACGAAGAGGTTGTGAAGTTCATCAAAGAAGGCAACGTTCTTCAGTGCCCCGATAACACTCCGCTACCGATATACCACCTCATGAAAGCTTGCTGGAATCGCAAGCATTCAAACAGACCGAGCTTTAAGACTATTTACAAAACTCTGGGAATAATACAAGAAGAACTACAAAGGCATGCTTATAGAGAACAAAAGGTGCATGTGTAAAAGAGGAAGCATACGATGTTGCTAATAGTGCCATGTTATTTTCGCACAACAGTCCATCGCTCTTATCTTAAATAATTCTCATCACAGTGTTGACCAAGAAATATGTATGTAGTGTGTTGGTTTTATATTGTGTACCCAACTGAAGTAAAGCAATCTGTTGCAGTATACGCTAAACATGAAAGATGAGCAATATAACTGCATATCTATATTTCTGAAATATTCTTAATATCATAATAAAATCATCTGAATAAAATGCGTTCATCTCAATAAATTATCTATTTTTCCGGACAAGTGTGATTATTTAAATGTTACTGGTGAAAATTAAGTTTTAAATTCACTTTTCAATTCTGCTTCCTAAATTTCTAGATAAATATAAGATCAAAAAAATTAAATATTTTTTCAATGTCAGTTACCTCATCATCAATTATTCAAACCTTGTAAATGTTTAAAGAAACTATTGACAAGCTTTTGGATGGAAAAGAAATAGCGGGACTTTCAAAATTAGCCAAAATTCATTTTTCATTTATAATTAATTACGATAAAGAAATATTATCAGATGTTTAAAAATATAAATATATGCGTTAAAAATGCAATTTGAAAAAAAAATCTATGTTAAATTTAACGGCAAACCTTTGTCAAAATACTAACAGTAATTAGTAAAATATCTTAATTTTTTTTAATTTAATGAACTTTTACAACATCTTTATCATAGACCAGTTTTCCCAAACCTTGTTTTTACTGTAATTTCTTATAAGAAATAAGGTCATGTACTACGTTTTCATTCATTACAGATCAGTTCTGTCTGAACGTCATGATCTGCAATATATTCAAAATTTTTATATTTATCTAAAATATTAAATGTTATATCAGCAAAACTGCGTCTTAAAATACGGTTCTTTCCTTTCAAGAGAATTCTTTAAAAGTATTTAAATTATGAACATAACTCTCTTTTAATCGCAAAGTATATGAAAAAGGACTATTCATAGTAAAAATATGGAAGCAAAATATCAAGGCAAAAAAATTACCTTTTTAACATAATGATCCGTTTTACAAACATAAAATGTGCAGAAAAACCAGTAAGTTTTATGTAATTTCTAAAATAAGCTATACATTTTATTCGCTTCTTATTGTAAAATCGAACATCGCAGTTAAATTTTATTTTTAAAATTTTGCTGCTTAATAATTCATAGAAATTATCTGTAAATTTAGTTCCAGTTAGATCACATTTACTTTATGTAAATATTTGACATTTAAGTTGCAAAATATATATATATTGTTGTCTCTAATTTTCATGATATTCAAAGACTGTTTCATTTGTTAAATTTGATGTTGTTGCACCATATGTTATGAATTTTTGCTGTATAGATATTTTACGTATATTTATAATTTTATGTGTACTGTTTTTGCTTGTTATTCTTGTTGATATCTATTGTAAAGTATGTATCATGATTACTGTTGGATGAGTTACATTTGATATGCTGTATGAAATAATTTTAAAAGTTAAATACAAATTTCAAAACATGAATACCTTGTTAAAATGGAGCAGCATAAATCATGGTAAACTGAATCAAGTTTCTATACAGAACTTTCCTTCCGCTTTTATCATTTGATAAGATGTATCCAACAACTTACTTAAGCAGGAACAGATTTTCAAAGCAAAAGAGAGTTTTATATTTCATAGTTATTTATTCACTTAAGAGGAAGACAGACGAAAACGTAATCGCTGAAGTATATGTCCAAATATTATTTTTCTCATGCTTACGCTCACAATCGAATTCAAGTATACTTGCTCCAGATGAACTTACGAGGTGTTTTAAAATTTTATAGGCAGTTTCCTTTTTAAACCTTTACTGCTACGAGCATTTATATTAATTAATAAACAAAAATAGCCATTACTGAAATATATAAACATAATATAATCTAGGTTATTTATTAAATAATCTAGGTTAATTACTAACCTAGATTATATCTGTTTCTCAAACTTGTTTTTAAAAGCGCTTGAGTACAAACCATTATTCGGGAGTTACCACTAATATTTCCTATCTACTCAGCATGTTTTCCTTGATGAATTTTCATTCCTCAGTGTTAAAATATTTTACTCCAGAACCAAGACCAATTCAGTCTGAAGTTATTAAAGCCTAGCATTGGTTCTAAGTTATAGGATGTATGATGTCATATTACTTGAGGGATTTAATTAAGGGAAAATTTGAAATATATTTCTGGTGGAAAATAAGTTGAAGAAAACAAATTTTTAAAATTTTCCTGCGTTGTTTTCAGAATACAGAAAGGAAATTTAGTTAAAGAAGCACTTAATTTAAACTCTTAAATGAAGAGGCTCGTTTTTTTCAATATATTTTAAAGAAATTTACCAATGCCACTCAACTGAAATAGCAACGATTTTAATAAATGCTTAAGTTCGCCCTCAATAAGAGCCATTCTTTCGAAACTTTGAGTTAAACCTTTTAACAGAGCTTAACTTAAGATTTAAGCAATAAAAAAGTCCATAAACCTGGTGGAATTCGAGGATTCGAATGTCCTATTCCTAAAAACTACGTTTTCACATGATATAGATTAAATCGCATCTTATGTTGCCATTTCAGCCACATTTTTAAGATTTCTATTATTTCAGATCTTTCCGAAGTTTTCTAGTTTTATACATGTTCCTTGAATGGTTCATTAATTTTTCCTTGTCTAAATACTTTCCAGGTTTATATTTTCTATTTATTTCCAACATACAGTGTGAAGTACAAAGAGCTCATTCGCAGAATGGTGGTGGAAATAAGTATGTTATATGCAACCATGAACGATGGCTAATACATGATATGCGCAATTTTTAGGTATTTATGTCTGCTCCAGATGTGTTTAATTTTGGTCTTTATAAACCACGATACCTTGCATCCGAAAATATGTCGATACTTGTAAGTGACATAGTTTTTATTTTAGTCCATTTTGTTTTTAATTTTAATTACAATTCCTGTTAGTTTCTTAAGAAAAAATCGTACATTGAAAGTAAGCTCATCTTAAATAATTGTTTATAATTAACTAGGCAGATTTTAGTTACTGTTTGCTAAATCATGTTTTTACAAAAATTGGAATAATTTATTTTTTGATAAACGGAATCGAAATCTCTTTGTTAGTGACTTTTGACAAAAATTAATTATAATTAAATTAAAATTATTTGTAAGGAAATAAAATTAAGTAGCTACTTCTGAAATTGGGAAGATATTTTATTAAATGTTTTATAATTTACTAATTAAATTTAAGGTAACTAAATTTTATAAAGTTTAACTATTTTAAAAACAGTTTATTTCTTATCATTAATTTAAGAAAAACTGGTTTTGTATTTTATGAAAATTTCATTAGTAGTCTATTAAGTGAATTTGTTACAAATCATCAAAAATGGCTCTACATTTGAAGATATTTTCCCTGCTAACCAAATAAATAATTACTGTAATATCAATTTATATGAATAGCATACGTTTTATCTGGTAAAACCTATTTCAAAATTTACTTAATAACGTTATGCAAATATTTAAATGTCAAGTGGTGTGAAGTCTTTGAAATCATACAGTCATAAATATATTGTGAAGATTACGTATTTTGCTTAATATGTATGCAAAAGTATTGTGTATGAAGGTGTACTTGTCATGTAAATAAAGCATTCTTTGTACCATTAAACTAAAATTTAGAAAAAGAATTGGCATCAATTTGTATTATTATTATAAAACCCTTTTACTACTCACACATTTCTAATATCAGTATTTTATGTTGTCTTTAATCTCTATTATAGCTATTTTAATCAAGATAATGTTGTATTCGTTTATCATAAAATAATTTATTTAATCATTATTTTAGTAACATATTACATCTATTATGGATTGATACCTTATTGTAAGAGTAAATTCGCAGATGTCAGTCTTCTTAATTATACATGTATGAAGACAGATAGGATTTTATAAATGGATAATTGTGTCAATGTATTCCTTTAAGGTCTTAACATGGAATAATTTTTAATGGAACACTTCAGAAAAATTTCTTAGAACCATATTACTAATCGTAAGATAGACAGGATAATAACAAATTAAAAAATCTGATGAACCATATGAATTTCTCTTACAGCATATTAAATTATGAACATTTTTCCTGCACTTCATTTAAACTTCCTTTCGAAACATTTTAATTAACCGATCTCTCAAATCAAGTTAAAAATGATATCAAAACTTTAAAATTGTGAAATTAAATAATTAAATATCTCAGTCAATTTTTTCCTACGGATGTCAAATTTCTTATAATTTTATTTTTTTCATAACGAGTGTAAAACTTTTCCAAATATAAGTATAGGTAGACTGCATTAAGGATTGAATATCGTTATTTGTGAAAAGTTTTATAATTTTTTTTTTTAATTTGACTTTGCCCAAGCATGAATATTTTCGTCATTTAAAATACTTTTGTAAGTGGAAGTATATAACTATGACCAACGGTTGTAAAACTAAAGGCCGGGTAAAGCATTTTATGGAAGGTAAGAGAATGTGTGTAATGTGAGAAAAGTAAAGTTATAATAAAGACTTTCATAATAACTGATTAATTAAAACAATCATAATAACTGGTTAACTAATGTAATATTCCTTACAGATGTGTGTAAATGATAGTTCCTGTGCAACACGGAGCACTCAAAATATATGAGGAGCGGTTCCCTGGAGTAGTTTAATAATAGAGGAACAAGTATGAAAGAACCTAAGACCCGTCCGTCGGGTTGCTCTCCTTCAAAATTGGAGCGTAACTGGGCAATCACTTATATAGTGCTCAAGCATTGTGCCAACGGAAAACTCAATCTTGAACTACTCGTACTCCGTGACTTTAATTCGTTGACTTGTTCTGATTCAAATGAGATTAGAAACAAATCAAAAAAACTTCTAAACAGAAGAAAACTAACTTCAAAGCTTAAGAAATTATTATCATCGTTTTGTAGAAAAATCTAAAACTTTAATATACCAAAGTTGAATTAAAGACCTAAATCATACAAAATTTACTGAAATCTACATCTAAAAATTTTATTGTAAAGACTCAGTACCTCATTTACTATTTGCAGATAACCTCAGTATTTTACTTAAATAATCGGAGTGTTACTTAAATTATCTTGAAATTAAATGGTCTGTTATTTAATTTGCTGTCCAGTATTCATTAATTTGTTATCATTTTACACAGACATATTTGATGATGAATTTAAACTGACGAAAATTTGTAAAATAATAATAATTATTAATGCATAACTAACGCAAGTTGTTTACGACACCCCGTCATGCGCAACTGTAGTTAGCATGAATTAGGCGAGGGCATTTCGGTTTTCTTCAATTTCCTGACATCGAAAAATTCTGTATTACTCTATATGTGACTCCCAAACTTAGAGGTGGTAGACGATAATTCGTCACCCCCCAGGATTTGGCGATTGTAACCCCTCATCTGTAATCGCACTTTAAAAAACGGGAATATATAAGGTATCTTCTGCCGCCTTTCTGCGTTCTTTTTGTGGTGTAACTGGAAGCACATCAGATGCGTAATTGGGTAGTCGGGTGTTCTAATTTCGGCGAGGGTATTGTAAATTTTCATATCTCCTTCATCGAGAAATCTAATAGCTCTATACAGTGTTTTAAAAATAGTTATGAAAAGTGATCACATCAATTATCGCCTATTGTATGTTTAAAAATGATCTAACTATTTTAATGAAAGTGTTCAAAAGTAATAAAAAATCCCCACTCACGGAATTATTGAAAATTTATAGAATATTTGATATAATTGGTATTCTGCTTTACAGCTTTTCCAGTCAGAGCAATGAACTAAAACAGATAATCACAGATTGTTTACTCAACCGTCCATTTTAAAATTAAGACTAATCATCTCAACAATGGATTAAGCATTTCATGAAGACTTTATTAATTCTAAATTAATTACCTCGTTTCTAGGGGGATTCAAGCTGAAAGCAAGATTGTGCAGACACAAAGCCGATTTAAATTTCAAAATAATTGAGTCCGGAATTGCCTTCAGGCATATTTAATTAGCAATCACAAAGGATATAGAGTAAATCTTTCTTATTTAATGAACTGTCTGGGCGGAAGGGATGGTCGTTATTCCCAATAGTTCGTCAAATTGAATGCATTTGAAACGTTAGATATATTAAACGAAATTACGAAGTACAAATTCTAAGGTTTAGTTTTTTTTATTAAATTAATAAAAATCTTACAAAAATTATTAAATATGCCAAAATTATTAAAAACTATGTAATGTGTTTCACATTATTTAGACATTGCTATTAATCGAATTGATTGCAACTTGTATAGACAGACATAATGTAATACTACCGTTTATGCACTAGTATGCAAAACTTAAGCAATAAATTAATTTTTCAATATACAAGCATGAAATTGTTGAAAAGTGATTTTTGCGATCCGTATAACGCCACTCAGAAGAAAACGAATAATGAAATATACATGCGCATACAAACGCCACTCAGAAGAAAGATGATCCATATGCAAATATCAGCGCCACGACGTGAGAGAGTACGTCAAGGCACGCTGCTAAACGTGTTGCTTCATGAATTTGGAAAACCTTCCAAATGACAGTTACAGCTGTAAGAGAGGTTGACGGTTGTCGGCTAAGAAAAATAACGGTGAGTGATGACCAATATATCCCTATGCAAGCGAAAAGAGTTCGAAACCAAACAGAGGACAACATTGCTCAGCAGTTGCTCAAGGCAACCGGGTAACAGGTATTCTGGCTTACCATAGCTAGTGAATTTCCTAAAGGTGGCCTATTCGCTTACTGTTCTGAATGCTGCAGAGTACTGATAGCAATCCATCGGCTGCCCACTTTACAGTGGTGTAACTAACTAACTAATGTTAATTGTCCCATCTCGTTCAATTAAGAATACTACGAGGAAAAGAAAATTCTGAAACCTCTTGCCAAAATAGTAAGTCAAAACAAACTACCGAGTGTACGTTTAGTATCACGAGTCTGTTAAGGCTAAGGAATTGTGCCGGACACAGGATCATCGCTGACTGAAGGATTTGTTCACCATACAAACAATGAAAGAACTATATAAAATATATATAAGGTAGAATCATCTCTCTACATTATGGTTATACAGATGTAAATTTGATCCTTTACAATTCTGCTCGGTTATACAGAATGAGTTTTACAGATCAATAGCTGATCATCTTTCTACAATTAGTTTCCCCTCATTGTCAAATACATATTTCATGATTGTCTTTATCCCAGTTGCATATCTTGAATTATAGAAATCCATTCTCGGAATTGTTTTTGCGAAGCTCAGAAGGTATTCCTTTCACACTGTTCAAAGCCTCCGCTACCTCTGCTTCCATACCGAATCCACACTTGATATTTCTTTCGAGGAAAGGCTTGAAATAACTTTGGCATTTCCCTTGATTCGTTTGCAATCATCACGAGAAGGAAGTCTGTCATCAATCTCTTTAATGAAACCTTTGGGTACTCGTGTGTGAGCCTACCAGTGTCTGCATCATCCCCTCTTCCTTACCATTCCTCAAATACATCTTTGGTAATCTTATTCTTGGCCAGCAATCTCGAAATTGGAAGTTCACATTCCCCGCTTCGCTTTTCCGAGGCTTCTTACGTTGCTTGGTCGAAAGCTCTCGTTGCCTTTAATTTCTGTGGGTCTTCTCACCCAGTTTAGCTTGACTGGAAGAAGCTTATTTTTCGTGCTGATTAGTTCATGGAGTGCTGTGATCATGAGCGTTGTCTTCTTGCTATTGAGCTCTCTTAGAACGCTCTAGCTAATCCGAGAAGCTCTATCCGAGAATACATGAATGGCTTTATTCCTGTCTTTCAGATAATCTTCGATCCATATAAGTGCTGCTCTGAGAGCTGCGGCTTAGCTTGGAAGACTGAGCTTGCTCTGTTCAATCTTAGTACCTGAGTATCTATTATCTGCATGTTATTATAAGCTATAAACACTGCTGCTATTCTGACGTTGTTTTTCGAGCCGCCAGTAAAGATCTATGTACCTCTTTCTTTTGGAGCATCCATGTATTGTTATATTTTGTTCTCTTGGGTTGGATGTTTCTAATTCTTGTGTATGTTCTTCGTCCTCTGAGCCAGACATGTGATCTATTAGTGTACCGTTTTCTCTTTAACGCACCAGTCTAAAAGTCTCTGACTCTTGGTCACTTTTGAGATTTAACAGAAAAGCTCCTACTAAACTCGCAGAGCCGTTGTCGGCATTGTACTAAACGCTTTTGTGATACTCAATGGTACTATTCTTTGGATCTGTAGCAGCTTATTTGTAACTCATATCGTCCACCTGTAATACTATCAAATCGCTCAGCCATAGAGAATGAGACTTTCTATCTTTCAAAGATACAGTTATTTCATGATTTTATCCTTGAGCCCTATCTCTAGGTCATGAAACGTTTGATATTATTTACAAGAGTATGGGTGCTATCTCTCATCTCCGTCAAATCTGTTATCCATGTTAACTTCTTAAGAACAAATTTCAGGTATCTTAACCTGTCATTATTTTGGATCGCAGTATGCATCTACTTGAGGCTTGATGTACCGCGGATTAATTTCATTCTTTCCCGTAGCGGGATGATATGCGTCTTCTCAATACTGAAGTTTAACTTGAACTTTTTACTCCAGTTTTATAAGATATTCAGGGCATACTCTTTTGTCCTCTATATTGTGGTTCTGTTGCAACCCCCAATAATAATCAAGAAGTCATGCGCATATGCCATCAGGGCTGAATCTTCCCCAAATCCCAAGTTAAGCGCCGTGTTTGCTGTGACGTCCCTACTCTTGCAGGTCTCCTTTAAAATGGCCTTTGCTTGTGTTAACTCCGCCATAATTATATACGACTTATCTATATTGCAAATAGTCTTCCCAGAGGAGGCAAATGTTCCTTGGACACTTCAAGTCTATGAGGCTTGAAAGAGGACTTGGCCAACACAAGTTACTGAATGCCAACTCCGTTTATGATTTCCCTTGATCAGTTTCTTTAAATTCTCCAGATCATTGATTGTGCTCTTGCTAGGGCGAATGCACACAGCAGAGGATTCAGAAGGTTGATGCTGATAAGGTGATGCATAAGACTTTGAGCCAGAAACTTATCAAAGTCATACCGTATGAAGAGACTAAGCAAATGAGGCAGTAAGTACACAGGCCAGATCGGTCTTTGCCTTCTTTCGGGAATAATGCTAAGTTTGCCTTTTTCCGTGAATCTAGGACGTACCAATATCATAGTGAAAGTCCTGCCAGGTTCCTTGATTTGTCGGAACTGAAGCAAAGCCAGACTCTTCCCATTGGCAATGGTATAGTCGGTGTCGAAGGGGGAAGTAGGTGAGGGTTTTTCCTAGTATGAGTTCTAGGATTTTAACTTTGCCCAATTAATGTTGTGCAACGCTTGCTGTCTCTTGAAAATTTGTCCGAGTTTTGCTCTTTTCTCCTCATTCCATATTTGTTTCTGGTATCTCGTCCTACGCGCTCTCACTTATTTTCTTTGTATGGTGAGGTCTAATTTGTCCGAGTTTTGCTCTTTTCTCCTCATTCCATATTTGTTTCTGGTATCTCGTCCTACGCGCTCTCACTTATTTTCTTTGTATGGTGAGGTCTATGCTCCACTAGGTGCGGTCACCTTTCTGAGAGTTAGCCATATCTTCAAATGCTTTATGTAGTACTTTATTGCAGTGCTAATATATGCTGGCAAGCTTAAACTGCTTTGCTTAAAACCTTCGGAAAATTTGTTCCGAAGATCGATCCAGTTGGTCTGTGCAATTTTGAGACTTTGTCTTGCTCTCGCCGAGGCTTCCACAGCACCTTATAAGAACGAGATCCACCCATGATTCTTCTCAGTTGGCGGTACATAGCAAGACTCGCTGGTCATTGCAGACAGTAAGGTAATTACTATTTAGTGAAAAATAAGCCTAATTTTCAATGCCCATATGAATTATTTTCTCTCTTGCAAATCGATCTTTCTTTACATTAATTCCTTTCTATCTATCTACAGTTTTCTTCCTAAAACTGTTTTTACGAGGAAAGAGTTTTAATTTATCTGTTTTCATTTCTATAATTTTATAAGAACTTGAAATTGCTTCATTTATTCCTTTGACATTATTCATTTATACTTCACTTTCAATACTTAATTATAGAAGACTGGACAGAAATTAATTATGGATGTAATGACGTGCTTCTTTTACGGCCTACATGGCAAGTTAGAAACTTCCAAAATATTTGACACATCAGGCCTAAAAGTTTTACCCCTGCACATGTTTATTAGAGATGATTCGTTCATGAATTGATTCAAAGAACTGATTCATGTTTCTGAGAAAATGAACGCTGATTCGTTGGATAAAAATAATAGCTCTTTTACAGTTTCCTTCACCCTTCCTGAGAGCTCTTATTGGGAGCTTGCGAGGAAAGTTCGATTTTCGTTTTAAGGAAGGGGGGATGTTTGTCATGCTATGTTAAAGATGAGTTTAATTTTTAATATTTTTTTTATTCTAGAATTTTATTATTACCTCTGTATAAAAAAAGAGGATACTTCAAAACTGCAGTTAAGAAACTTAAAACTACAGTTCAAAGAAATCAGTCTAGGGACTTAACGGTTTGAAACGATCGATTCTTCCCATTCCACTGCTTTTTCGAATTTTTTCACTCATCACTCCATTCTTGCTAATTCTTCCCGATTCCACCGCTCGTCCGATTCTCCATCCTTGATTCTGTCCCAATTCCCGATATTTTTCATCAAGATTATTGTTAATGGGCAAGCAGTAAGTGATAAAAAAGAACTGATTCAGTTCAGTGAGCGAACGATTCTGATCTGATCCCACAACAGAGAGGTTATGACCATCTAGGGTTCCGAATGGGGAATATCGCCAATGATTTTATATTTATAAATCAATTAAAGTTCTATAGACGCTATAGAAATTCAGAAGGCTACACTTCTAAATCTTCTAAATCTATAGAATAGAAAGTTAGGAAATATATCGAACTCATGTTCATCTTAATCTGCCAAATGAAAAAATTAAAAACTGATTACATAAAATTTCATTTTTGTTAAATTAAATGTCCTTGAAGCTTTTCACGTTTACCGAAATATACCAGACTAATCGATTCATTTTCATTTAGTTTGATAGACAGCAACTGGTGTCCCTTTTTTGATTATTCATAGGCCCATACCCAATATTTGCTCGACGAAAATGAAAATCTATTTTTAAAAGAAACATAAATGTTTAATATAGGCTATAATATAGATATCAGATCTTCACAAAATTGCTCTTAGCTTTCTGAAACTAAAAAACGAAACAAGATATCTTGCCTCATATGTTCCTAATAAAACTAATTTTGATAGTACTTTAATTCAATATGTTGCGTTCATTCTATCTTACTTTTCGTTGCCCATGTTTTAACGGATAAAATCGCTGAACACTGATAATTCACCTGAATTAAAATCTCAGTAAATGGAATTTTTTGCATTAATTTTTTTGTGAGTTTCTCTTTGCGTATGAACAATCTCAATACGAACCATCAGTTCCATCTAGAAAGCCCTCCATGAAGACATCCCTTTCTAAGGCAGATAGGTATTATGTACCTTAGTGCCTCAGTCAGTTAACTTAACCCTTCCATTTTCCAGAATCTGACCGCATGATTAATTCAAAAGAAGAAAGAGCAAAGGAATTCTGATTACCAATTAAAGTATGCATTTTTCATTGAATGATTTCTGAGATGTGTTTATTTGTTTTACGATACACATGAGGGAATCACGTGTAGCACCTAAATTACACAAGAAATAAAGCTACAGGAAATTTTTTTGTATTTAAAACTTTTATCTATCCCAACTAGTGTTCGATTTTTAGAACAAAGAACTAAAGCAAACGTGCAACACTTCATCTTATTCAACACATGAGATATCAAATAAAAGAACAGATTTTTTTTCTAATGCACAAAACCAAATAATTTCAATTCGAGAACTAAAGAATCTCCCTATTAGCGTTTGGCAACTGTCTTTTCCAATTTTGAGGCATTCTTCTAAATGGGGACGAGTCGTTCACTAAAGAATTCGTGCTCTCACACTCAACACTGGAGAGAATTACACAAAAGAGATTTTATTTGTGCTTGGATTTCAATTCTTGTTCACCAAAATGCGACGGAAGAACAACAAACCTTCCGCTTTCACCTGCGCCGAAAAGAATGAGTTGAAATCTCAACAAAGGCACCTCCATACAGTTCGGTTCCTCTTTTTGTGTTTGAGGCACCTCGCTCTCATTTCTTCCTCGGGAAGTCATTTGTCTTTGAGAAATTCTTTTATTTGCTCATCGAACACGCATCCTGCTCATTAAGGATGATGCTCTCTGGAGGAAGGCTTTCCAAGCGCATACTGTCCTCCTGATGAGCAAATAGAAGCGTTTTGCACGTGCCTTCAGAGCCGCATTATTGATTTCCTTGCTTGGACCTCACCCCCGTTTTACTTACGGTTGGTTAGAGAAGTTCCATTCCCTCATACTCCTTTCTCCCCTCTGCTTGACTTTTCCCTTGGTACTCGGGCTTCATAATTGGCGTTCTGTTTTATGGATCCCCCATGCCGGCCTCCTTCAGGCAAAGAGTTATGTTTGTGGCGTCAAGAAAAGGTTTGAATGAGCTCACTCCTATTTAGTTATGAAGATGTTTATTAGGTTTGTTTAGCTTTTTTATGCTGGCAAATTTGTGTTGTCAAGTCACTTAGAATAGCTGTGAATATTTAAAAGCTTGTTGTGGCCATGAAACTAGTTCGTTAGCTCACTCTAGAGTAATTATATTTGTATCAGCTTGTTTCATAGAAACCATTTTTAAGTCCTTTAATATTCTGTTATACTTTTGAAAAGTAGAAGCATAATTACTAAATATTTTAGATCATTTCTCAAGCCTTAATTTTAACACCAAAAGTGCAGGCATCCTAACAACAGAAAACTACATTTTAAGCTCCGAGTGAGAGAATTCGTTCCGTGAGTTTCGTATAGTACAAATCCACAAAATAGAAATCCTGAAGTTGCATGTCAGCTATAAATTCATAACAAAATGCTTTGCTGTTATGTAGAAAACTTTTTAACTTTAGATTTTCTGCTTTGGATGTTTTCATAACCATCTCACACCGAGATTAATAGAATTTATACTTTGCTAAGAGTTTTCACAATCTAAACATTTTTAATCTAAAGGTCTTGATATCACACGTAGTATGAAACAATTATAAATAACCGAAACAAAACCCTCAGTCACTTTAAAGCAGGATAGGAATTAAGCATGCAAATAATTCATATTTTATAATATGTTAATCAAAGAGCTACAAATTCTAGATTACGTAGTCTTATTTTCTTCATAAATTTATAATACGAGGAGTACCTCTGAGAATTTTCTTAGTTTTTATATACCAAATACATCTTCTAAAGTTAACACTAGCACAAATCCCAGTAAAGTAAAACTAAAGTATATTTTGATAATAATTAATTTTCAAACCAAAAAAATTACATTTTTTTAAAATGGCCACGTGATTTACAGAACTTTTTTTATATCATTTCCATCCCTTTTAAAAAACTCACATTTAAGATTTCCTTTTTGCGAAAGTATTGGAAAGCTGGTCGCTACTCATATAGATAATTCTAGAATAAAATGTATAAGTTAATGTCTCTTTTATAGTTAGTCACAAATCTACGCCTCAATTTTAAGAAATGAATCAGTTAACACAAGCTCTCAAATTGCAAGAATTTGAACCTATGGTATATTTTAATAACATAACTATAAAATATTAAACCTTTAATTTTAAAATTAATTCTGGAACTTAAATTAAAATTCTTTAACTTAAACCTTTATACTGGCCATATAGAAAATAAAATATCAATAAGAAAGGTGTTTGTTGTAACTCGATTACTCAAAGTAATTATTATTTCGTAAGATCAAAATTACCCGAGCAATCATTAATCCAAATTTGGCAGAAAGGACACAGATACTTCAAAACATAGATACGTCAGTGAATTATAGAATGCAAGTTCCCGAAATATAAGTTTTTTATCAAATAAAAATGTCTGTAAAAATTATTGTTTTTTGTCAAATAAAACACGCATGTTTAGATTTTAGTAGCTTAGATGAACAGAAGTGCTAAATCTAAAACATTTTATGATATGAATTGTATACTGGTCATAATAAGATATTTTTGCCATTTCTCTTCCTCAGCGAACGCAGTCGGAGCATATTCGAGAGGTCCGAGGTTCGAGTCCCGGCGAACAGCATTGTATATTTTTCACGGAATCTTACTAGAAAAATCTTAATGTCTCTACGTTGGCGCCCGAACTAAAAAAGGTGGTGGATGGTGATTCTCCACCACCAGGATTTAGCGACTGGTTTCCCTAATCCCCAGTCGCCCTTTGAAAGCGGAGGATTTAAAGTGTCTCTCCCCCTTCTTAGCATGCCTTCGTGGTGTAATGGTCAGCACACTCAGCGCGTATTCGAAAAGTCCGAGGTTCGAGTTCCAGCGAAAGCATTGCTCATTTTTCATGATTTCTGCATAAAAATAACCTAATGTCTCTACAGTGGCGCCCGAACTAAAAACGGTGGTGAATGATGATTCTCTACCACCGAATTTGGCGATTGAGTCCCCTAATCCCCAGTCGCCCTTTAAAAGGGGGAGTATATTTCTCCCGTATTCTTAGAAGCCCTCGTGGTGTAATGGTCAGCACACGCGGCGCGTATTCGAGATATCTGAGGTTCGAATCCCGCCAGAGCACCGCTCATTTTTCACGTTTCCTGCTTCGAAATAACCTAATGTCTCTACAGGTTAGGTCATATTTCGTATATAATAGAATCACTTCAAGAATGAGTCTTTCACACGATATGTGATTTTCATACACATTTAAATTTTCTGTAGCTTCGTTGAAGAGTAAATCTCTGACTAAAATTATCGTAGTCTGAATTCTATACTGCCTATTCTAATTTGATTCATTTTTTAAATAGAATGAAATGTTTACGAGTAACAGTTCAAGAGATCTTTATTTGTCCTAACTATCTAAAGCCTCTGAATGATAATCATAATGATAAAACACGTTTGAAGAAAATGATACGAACCGAAAAGGGTAGACTCTAAATGTCAAACTACACAGTCCAGTCACATTAATGTGACCATCTGTCAAAAGCCAGAATAACCACCTTTCGCAGAGCGGACTGCTGCGAGACGTGCAGGAAGAGAGTCACATAGGTCCCTGAAGGTGTTCTCTGGGATGTTGAGCCATGCCGACTCTAATGCCGTGGCCAGCTGCGCTAGATTACGCGGTTGAGGATCCATGGCGCGAACAACTCGATCGAGATGGTTCCACAGATGCTCGATTGGGTTTAAGTCAGGTGAGTTTGCTGGCCAGGGGAGGACGGTAAACTCATCCTGGTGCTCTTCGAACCACGCACGTACACTGGCAGCTGTATGGCACCTCGCATTGTCCTGCTGGAAGATGCCATCATCCTGAGGAAAAACAATGCGCATGTAGGGGTGAACATGGTCCGCAAGGACAGATGCGTACTTGTATTGATCCATTGTGCCTTCCACAATGATCAGTGAACCTAGAGAATGCCAGGAAAACATTCCCCAGACCATAATGCTCCCGCCTCCAGCTTGGACCGTTCCGGCAATGGTTGCAGGGTGGTTCCTTTCAGAGGTTTCACGCCTTATACGCCAACGTCCATCTGTCCGATGGAGCATAAAACGCGATTCATCCGAAAACGCAACCTGTCGCCACTCAGTGGACGTCCAGCTGCTGTACTGGCGTGCAAATTCTAGCCTTCGCCGTCGATGAACAGCAGTCAGCATAGGTGCACGAACCAGGCGTCTGCTTCGGAGGCCCAGACGCAGCAATGTTCGCTGAATAGTACTTTGGGAGACACTTTTGGTAGCCCCTTGGTTCATTTTGGTGGTCAGTTGCTCAACGGTAGCCCGTCTATCTGCCCGAACGCATCTCCGCAACCGTCGTTCGCCTCTGTCATCTATGGCCCGTGGTGCACCACATTTGCCACGTCGCTGATTTTGGACAGTCCCATTTTGCCATGCACGGTACACTTTTACCACGGCGGCACGCGAACAGTTCACAAACTCAGCCGTTTCGGAAATGCTTCCACCCTTGGCCCGAAAGCCAATGATCATGCCCTTTTGGAAGTCGGATAAATCGCTTCGTTTCTGCATTACGCCAACGATTGAAATGTTTTCCGAAGCCCTCACACACCCTTTATATACGCTCAACTGCACTGTGCTGCCACCTGCCTTCTGTGATTGGTTATTTAACTCTGACATGGAAAGTACGTGGTGGTCACATTAATGTGACTGGACTGTGTAGATACATTCAATTTAATGCCGAACTTGCAATAGTCCTAAAAACTGGTCTTCTAACTTACATCCATGTAAAATCACTTGGAAAATTGCGAAAGCTAGAAGTTTGATGGTGTGATACTACCGACCAACATTCTTTTTTTAAAATGCACCCTAGGGTATCGATGCACCAAAAGTCAATTTGGAAACATCAAAGGTTACTTCGCAGAATTTCCTTCAGGGAGAACCACTGCGCAAATTTAGGTTCTACGTTTCACAAAATATTTTGAGCTAGGAAATATTGCTTTCCACTAGTCGGAAAACTAGTATATCCAGATCCAAATGTTTGCACCCTTAGGACAGATTTCAGTTGATTGATTCTCCGTGGAAAAAAGGCTATCGAAAAATCTTGTGCATTAAAGTAGATCTTGCCAATCATTAGGAAAAAAATCTACCGAAAGTTTTAACCTAACGGAAAAGTTTACTATACGCTGCCTTATAAAAAACAGTCAAATAACGTTCTTTGCAAAAGAAATAACGTTACCACAACACATCGTTTTGAACTAGCTACTTTAAATTTGATTCAGGTCCTCATTAGTTCTTCAGGAAGTACTTTTAAATGAAAACGGAGAACTATAGTCAGAAGAATAAAGTCAATACGTAAAACCTATATGGCTGCATTGCATCAAAATGCAAAATTTTTAAATACGCAATCATTCAAATTACGTTTCATAAAATAAAATTAAATTCTATGAAAATAATTAAATTTCCGTTAGAGAAGTAAGACGGAAGGTTCTAACTTGAAAGCATAATTACGCAAAAATATTAAACATTTCTTCCACACCCTTCTTGAAATTAAATTTTTCTACCTAATCTCGTAACTTTAAAAAAATCTCTATCTTGTAAAACTCATCTCCACTTAAGACCTGAATTCCAAAACTTTCTTATCTAAGCACTGACTGTTCATGATTATTGAGTTACATGAAGCCGGCAGCCGATTATGTCTTTTGAAATAAAGCCTGCAAGAATATTTTATAGTCAAATGAAACTCAACAACGGCAACCTGGGCGTTGGTAAACATTGAAGTAAGATCTTTAACTATGCAATCTAAACACTTGCTTCTTTCCCATCAATTACCTTCATCTATAACTGGAGCAAAGCAAATCGCGAGGGCCCTCTTAATCTTCTAAATAAATTAAACGTCACAACAAAGACCCCGGTTTTACTTAGGATTTTAGACTAAAACCCTTTTATTCCTTGATACCCTTGCCTACTTAGTTAGACGAAACCGGTAACATTTTCGAATATTTTTTATTTAAACTCAAGACTGGAACTTGAAATACGTCATCGGCACTTAAATAATTTTATCGACCAAATCATTCGCAGGCGCAATATAAACTCCTCCTTTTAAACAGCTTGTTTAAACCAGAATGCAGTTTAATTTTTAGCAATTAGCATAAATGGATTTTCATTATTTTCACGTTCAGGATCTTTCGAAGATATCCACGTTCAGTGCCGTTTTGGTTAAGAAATTGTCGCCTTCCCTGTGCTTGCGCTTCTGATGAAAGGGATTAATAAGATTTATGGTTCGAATCCCGGTGAGATAATTATTGATTTTTCACACTTTTGAGCTTCACAAAATCTAAAAATACCTACAGTGCCAAAATTAAAATGTAGAGAATGATACCTATTCACATGAATTTGGTCGACTGGATTTCCTACTTCTTCGACGTCGCCATTTAAGGAAAAAAGACTGTACGATTAGTTAGGTCATTCAATTATGGCAAAGCACACGAGGGCTATCTGCCTAAAGGGAGGGATGCCTTCATGGAGGACTTTAAGGGAAACTGGCTCGTATACACGTTACACATGGGGAAAACCACGAAAACGCCCATGCAGCCAGCCCGTTCGCGGGATTCGAACCTCGGACCGAAAAAGACTGTACAGAAACACCATATCCCTGTATAGGATCTTGTCAGTCAGCACATAAAACTAGCAGGAATAAAATAAGTGATTCAAGCCTCGAAAAGGACGCAGCTGATTTTTTCCATTTCTTGCTATGAAAATTCGCTAAATTAAAAGTGATATTCGTGAGACTGCCATAAATACTGTTCAATTTAATAAGTAAATTAAAATTATTAATGGCTTATTCTTGAAAAACTAATTAAGTATATTATACATTATAACACATACTGTACTCGCCGATCCGCTGCAGAGTTAGCAGATCGGCCGAAAAGCTCCACTGTTGTAACTGTCTGTAACACTATGCCTAGAATGCACGTGCCAGACCTTGCCGAATACTCCAACTGTCGAAGGCAGAATATATGATTGAAAAATATCGTAATAAATTTCTAACAATATTCATAAAAAATGGCGGATGACTACAGAATATACAACAGAAATAAATAAACGCAAGAATGAATAAAATACATTTTTAAAAATCTGGAAGCTTTCAGATTTTACATTAAGCATAAAGGGGCGTTCTTTTTAACTTTTTGTGTGCTACCTTTATTTATTAAATATTATGTTCTTCGCACTTAAACCATAAAGTTCAGTTCAACAGAAATATTGCGAAATAATTTTAAAATCAACATATGTTTAAAATTTCCGATACACAGTCTCCGCTAAAGATAAAAATGGGTTTTATTTTCGTACAGTGTTGCCATTGCTCGCCTTGAAATTGTTGAGTTTGTGAAACAAAAACTCCTTAAGTTTTACAAAACATGAAATAGATAATAAAATAATTCCAGATTCCAAATTTGGGCTTCTAGACACCCATATTCGGGTGGAAATGTACGTTATTTAATATTCGATGGCCCTAAGTACAGTTGTTTTATCACAACGCTTGAAACACACATTTATTCAGATTCTTCATTATTAAATTTCTCTAAATATAATGCAGGGCTCTAATATTTGGTGGCAAAACTTGATGGCAAACTTGGAGGCAAACTTATCGTGAACCAATGCAAAATACCAAAACGAAATTAATAGTCCTTCTGTGCAAATTGCCCCTGTAGACTAAAATATCTCAAAGCTTTCAAATTTTACATTACGCGCAATGGGGCTTTTTTTAACGTTTTGTGAATTACCTTTATTTATTAAATATTCTTCGCACTTAAATCATAAAATTTAGCAGCAATACTGCAAAATTCAACAGCAATACTGCAAAATAATTTTAAAATGAACATAACTTTAGAATTTCCGATACACAGCCTTGCGCGCTGGAGATAAAAATGTTTTTTTTTCGTACAGTGCTTTAGTATGGTCCTTCTGAGCATATTGTGCCTTTGAACTAATAAGTTACATTGTATATATCGAGGAATGGCTAGAAAAAATGCATTACTGAGGTTGTGTCATACAGCTCGTAATTAAGCAAGATGCAATAAAAAAGAAGAACTCAATCAATAAGGAAGAACAGTGATTACGTAATAAACATGGGAGATAGCACACAGTGAAGACACTATAGTTATAAAGGCACAAGCAAATGAATTTAAGAGGGACCTTACTAAATTATAATAAACGCAGAAGGGATAAACTTAAAAATGTGTGTAAACAACATAATTTGACTGCAGAGTAGAGAAAGGTTACTCGAAAGTTCAAAAACAAAATCACTGCAGTAAAACTCTCCAGAGCTTTCCTTTAAGCTCCTGCCACACAATTTGGTGGGTTTTTTAATTGTAAACACAGAATTAAATGCGTTACGTTATACGCACACATACACACAAATGGTTTAGTGCTCCGATGGCTCTATCGTTGGATCTAGACTTGTGTTCAGTTTATGTTTCACAGTCGTCAAAAAGTGTGGCAGGTGTGTAATGGAAAAGCATCAAAATTTCATATATGTTGTTAAATGACTGACATACGGGATATGTCTGTACACTCCAGTTCAAGGTAGTTGTGTTATAGCATTGAGCTGTTAAATGTTACTACTTTTTATTTAATTTCGTTTATATGTCGAATCTAGGGCAGACTATAATTAGTTATTATATATGTAATAATAAATGCAAGGAAAAGACGGAGCAGCGTCGATGCATAATAGCTATACAAGATAAAGAAACTTGGCAGTCTAGGCGGTTTTAATTCCATTTTTATTTTCCAGTTGAAGTCCGTGGCCACAATCACTTGGCACTCTAATCGTGCCTATTCAAGAACATTTCACATTTTAGAAAGTATTGCGATAGAAAGCGCGCACAACGAAATAGCGGCCAAGCAGGGCGCAGAAAGAAGCTGAAGTATAGTTCGACCGTCTCAAACGCAACCCTGGCTGGCATTCTGCCAAAACACATAGACTCGTCTGTTATTACTGACTGCGAGATGAAAGTCTTCTCTTCTCCGCAAAGAGAGAATGGAGGGGAAAAAGTCTCTATTCATCCACCCTATTTTGCGATTAATTCAGTCCGAATGGTGCATGCGTGTTTGCGCTCGTGATCGCGGATGAGGCGGTCGAACTATACCTAGTTAGCCAATATGGAAGCGCATGAAGAGAAAAGTTATGGTTTGAGTTAAAAGTTTCAGTTCGCAATTATTACGTCATCAGCGCTGCATTCGGGGTTAGTTTAAATTATAATTTTGATTTACATATTTTTATCTTACACACGCACATATATATATATATATATATATATATTCTAAGTATTTGAGGTCTGCAACGCATTTAATAAGAGGGCCACAATGTCCTACTAATGGGTTCAGTCTCAGAATCCAATTTCAGCCAATATGCAGGATTTTTGTTTTGGCTCACGAAATCTGAAGTTTAGGTTCTTTTGTCCAGTTTGCAAAAATATCAAAACAAAACCGCATTCTTGATGCCGTATCCTTTCTTCTGGCTACCAGCAGTAGAAAATTGTCATGAAATGCTTGCAGGTTTACTTGCTGTAAGTTGTTAAAATACTGGAAGGCTGCGTTCGCAACTAAATTTTATAGAGTGGGCCCAAGGCACATGTCTTTTGGGCACCCTCTTTAAAGATCATGTTTAATTATTCCTTTATCATTTACTGTTGGGATTACTTAGTCTTGTCAATAACTTTTAATTATATTTTTAAATCCACGGGACTGTTCTGATTATAAAGGCATCCAAAACTATCTGGCCATCAAACAGAACATACCAGTCAGCATAGTACGCAATGCCGTAGAATATATACGCTTTTCAACAAAAGATAGAAAATCAAATATAGTTTTCCCAACGGCTGAACGGACACAGCCTCTAAACACTGCTTAGGCGACTCATGTTCAAATCCTGGCGAATGGCGCTGACTACATGGGCATTTTCTTGGCTTTTCCCTTGTCTAGCAAAAATGGGAGTTAGTTTTCCTTAACCATTCCACAATGACATTCCATCTCTTAGGCAGATAAATATGTGTTGCCATAGTCTAAGAAATCAAAGTTAAAGCAATTGTTATTGTTACTAATCTCACTGTGTCTCACGTGATCAAAACATGTCCATGAATTAATATTGTGACAAGGAACACAAGACTGTCGTTGGTCAGGACCTTTAACACAATACAAAAGACAGTCCGATTTTATGCTCAGTATCGCCTCAATTTTGGACGAATGCACCCTGAGAGGCGGATCCGAAAATCTCCCACCCCTATTTCCCAACACCAACTTCTCAAGAAAACTTCTTCTTTTGCTTACCGCATATTTTGAGCATTCCTGTGCCATACAAACACTAAACATTTACAATCATCCGTGTTTTCTCTAGGCTTCAAACCTGGCCCTTTCGGTTAGGCAGTCAGCATCGCTAACCACTTTCCCGTCTGGGCGGCTAAGTTAAATCCTTTCGTAATATATGGAGTTCTGGCAATGGCTGAAGTGTTAAAATCCGTGAATGCTACGAGTTCACGGCGGGTTCGATTCCAGGCTGACTGCATGGTTCGTTTCCGAAATTTTTCCTATGAGTAACGTGAATACGAGCTAGTAGCTTAGAAGGTCCGCCGTGAAAAATCCCCTTCCTTTAGACAAATAGTCCTCGTTAGCCTTCTCATATTAAAATAATCTAACTTCGCAGTGCATGTGGGTAAGAAAAAGAAAAGATGATGAGTTAAACAACTTTCTAATTACGGATAGCCTTGATCCGTGACTTTAGAATAACGTGTGAGAGATAGATAGTAAGAGATAATCTGTAATTTCAACATATGCATGGATCATTTCCATTGTCCACTTATTTCTAGTATTTCTGTCTATATCAGGCATCATAGCCACAGTTGCTGCTATAACACGGCAGTCAGTCAGTTTAAGATTTTTTTTTATAATTTTAAGAGCTTGTTTTCATTTTGCTTGTGAATTTAAACACTGTTTTCGAATGGTGGGTCCTTCACGTACCACTAACATCGAACCAAGGGATACATGAATATATGGGCAAGTTATTTTTGAAATTTTATCCTAAACTCATATGCTTTTGAGTTTGAATCTTATTTAACTCTCCATCAGCAAATAAATTGTAATTTTTCATGCTTAATACGTTCTTATTTTAAATGTAATATCTTATTTTAACGTCACAAGCAATTTATTATTTATAATATCAAAGCATATATTACCTTCAACAATTATTATTATTACATGACTAGTATTATAAACAATTTCTTATTCTAAATGTTCTTCTTTCTTCAAACTGTGATTTTCATTACCTAAATTCTTACAAGAAGATAGTCCAGTTACAAATCTAAGATTCCCGAGACTGTGAGTTTTCGAAATATTTTCGCCATACTATTGGAAAAGACATTAAATTTTGAACCTAGTATGAAAGTCGATGAAGATAATCCGTCGGGAGAGATTACTGATGAAACTGCGAGACTTTATATTATTTAAAATATATAAGTAGTGGAACTTTCGATCCGCTATTGATTTCAAGCTATCTTTGTCCGCACAGGTAGTTTGGTTTTTGAGGTAATATATTGTTTAAGCTGATCCTACGGCTGATATATCGAAGGAACTTTGAACGAAGCTTTAAACTTCAATGTCTATTGGGTGTTGTACATATTTAAAGCCTAACTTAGAAAAACAAATTTTAATTTCCTTATTCTCAGGAATTACACGAGTAGTATATAATCATTCATAGAGATCTTCCTTTCATTCTGTTATGTGCGAAGACATAAACGTTCTTTCATTCGGCTAGTGAATATAAACACGTTTTTTATAAATTTCGATAGATTGTAATTTTTAAAATTCTGTGTTCGAAAACTTCATTTTTATTATAAGCGTTTTTTAAATGTTTTCAAATTATATCGTTTTTAGCAGAAATGTGGAGATGAATAATATCGAAGATTCTGTAATTAGCACTACGTTTGAATGACTCAAGATAATTGAAGTCCTTTAGAAATGATGAATATGCTAGAAAAAACTGTAAAATCAGTATTCGTATGTTGTATATATGGTATTTATATTGTATTTATATAGTGTTTTATAGACGTATTTATATAACCACCCAGTAGCCAAGTTGTAAAAAACCGCAAATATCGCCAAGTTCAATGCGGCAGAGTCCTATTAGAAATATCTTGCGTTATAATTGAACCATTTTAAAAATTTAAACGCTGTTAAATTTAGAATTGAAAAATTTATCTATAAGTCTACACAAGACATAAACAAATACATATAGATATAAATACTTATATAAGTGTTTATTTCTTTTACAGAATACTTCTGAACTAAATTGTTTATTCTTGTACAGAATCGTATACATAAAGTAATGTTACCACAAATTCAGCTATACATAAATTCAGTCTGCTCCTCGACAAGTAAAAATTAAATAAATAAACCAATGCGAAGTGCTATAACAAAGCATAAAAAAATCAACGCAAACAAAATTATTTAAATAGTCACAGAAATTTACAACAATACTAATGCATACTGTTACGCATGTGAACTGTTTTCTATTTATAGAGTCATTACTCAGCCATAAAAAGTGTTCGCTTTCTGAAAACAGAGTAACTGTGTGTGATTATTTCGTGAAAATTCCACCATTATTTTGTGAACTCTCTCCAGGAAAATGTTGATTTATATTGCTTTATAACTACAACTATTAGCTAAAACTATTTTAATAAGTCTGTAGATACTGTTAGATTTAAGGATCATGAGAATTGAATTGGGATCTCACCAAGATACCAGCCATGGATTTTCAGTTATAAGCTAAATGTTATGACCATATTTTGTAGAGACATTAGGTATTTTTAAAGCAGGAATATTGAAAAATGAGCAACGCCTTCGCCGGGAATCGAACCACGGACCTCTCGGTTACGCGTCGAGCATGCAGACCACTACACCACGAAGGCATGCGAAGAAGGCGGGAGAAATACCTTATATACTCCCCCTTTTAAAAGACTACTGGGGTTTTGGGGACCCAATCGCCAAATTGCGGTGGTGGAGAATCATCATCCACCACCTTTTTAGTTCGGGCGCCAGTGTAGAGACATTAGGTTATTTCGAAGCCTCAGACATGAAAAATGAGCAACGCCTTCGCCGGGAATCGAACCACGGACCTCTCGGTTACGCGTCGAACATGCAGACCACTACACCACGATGATATGTGAAGAATGCGGGAGAAATACCTTATAACTTGAGAGGGCCGATAGGAGAGAGTCGAGATCCAGTTCCAGTCGATCAAATCCAGAAGTTGACGATTTAGTGGCCTCTACATTTTATTTCGAAAGCTTCTGCAACAATCGTTAAGTTCTCCTGATTCAGGAAGTTAGAAATAGCAACCACAGAAGACTCGAACCATGAATCTTCCAACTACTAATTAAATACTCCAGTTATTTACCCTACAAGAGCACTGATGGTGGAATATGATATTTCTTTAACAGAGTAATTCGTGTTAGTGTATTTGTTTGGGGGGCAGGGGTGGCATGCACTTTAATTTTAAAGGTAAGGTTATGATATATCCCCTCTTAATTATACAATGTAACGTTTTTTATTCAGTTCTCATAGTATTGAAAAGAAAGGATGTTGTTTTAACTATGAGTATGTGGTTAATAATATATTTAACTACCATAAATGCTTCATGGAACAATAACTTAAACAGATTACCAATAGAAAGAATATAATGTATGATTAGGCTTAAGAAGAATAGTTTCTTTCCATAATTTTATAAAGGAAACTAATATTCCTGTTTAGTTTTATGGAAATAATAATTTATGTATCTTAAGTGTAATATTTCTAGATATAATTACCGCTTGCACTGATGTAAATAAATATTTGCTTTCGGGAAAAGAAACAAATTGTCTGGATTTTTTTTCTTTATCCAGACGAGTTCTTATCTCAGTTATTCTATATTTTAGACATCGTACTGTACTGCAGTAAGATGTTCATTAATTGTCATAACAAAGCCGTCAAGTGTTGTCGTCTGCTTAAGTATGTAATGCTTCACTTGAGAGCAATGTTATGCTTAACGTATTTAACTACAAATAAATATCAAAACTTTTCCGTCATAAGCTATGAATTTTGCGTTTTTTCTTTAACGTTAATTTCGATAACGTTTTTTGAAAAAGATGCATTTACATTTTCGAAAGGAAATTATTGAATATTTATATGGTACTTAAGTAGAAGTTTTCTTCTTTAAGATATAGAAGAAAGAGAAGAAGGAGAAAGAAACAAAAAGAAGAAAAACAAAAACTGCATCGAGGCAATATAAATAAAACATCTTTATTTCACTATATCTGTACTGAAAAAAGAAGCGTAAAAAACACCGAATCCACAAGAGTTTCTTCAAAATAGCATTCCTTCGGGAAAGGTAATCCTAAACTCGAAATTCTGGAAGAAGAATTTTGGATTAATGGGTTAGGAAGTTTGGATGAAGAGAAGAGGAAAAAAAAATATTAAACAAAACCTTCATATGTGAGAGGGAGGGATATTTTAATCAAGTGGCTTTCCGAGGCTATTTATCTTAATTCGAACTCCTTTTTAATCTCATTCTAAGCTTCTTTTTTTTTATTCATCTGGGAAATTCTCTTCTGCAACTTTACTTTTTTTAATTACATTCTGTAACCATACGAAAAAAGCCAGATTCCGAATTTTTTAAAACATCAGTTACTAAGACACTTCCAAGCAACAGTGTTCGAAATTGTTAAAAGCCTTCTCAGCCACTGTATAGACAAACGTTGTCTTAATGTAAAACTTTTTTCAGCAAATCAATATTAGGTAAATTTGGAGTGAATTAGCTTTATATGAGGAATTGTATTACATATGTAACTCTTAAACCCTCATGACACAGAAAACTTTCCTAAATTATATTGCGTTAGAAACTGTTTTTCATATCTTAGCTACAAAAGCTGGGCTTAACGACAAGTAATGTTAACTAACTGGTGGATAACAGTTACGCGGATCAGAATTAAAACCAAGAAGAAATTCGCATGAACTTTAGTATCCGAGTCATTTTATAGAATGATATTTGATAAATCTTTATGAACAAAAAGGTTATTGAATGCTTTCACTCCTAGTTATTCTCAAACTTGTCCAATTTCACAAGATCTCTACCAATGAATTACCAACAGATAATCTAATAAGTTTTTCAATGTGAATAGGATCTTAAGACATAATAAAGCAGATACGTTGTACATTGCAAATTGACTTTCCGTTTCGAGTATAGGTTTTTGAAACGAAAAGATCAAATCTGCATGCATATCAGTTACACGGTTTCACAAGGGCTCATTTCACTAGCCAGAGCCGATCCTAGCGGGCGCAAGATGGCGCACATCAAGTGGACGGCCAAATTATTATCAAACATATTACATTTCTGTAAAAAAGAGCTGGTAATTTGCAATTTTGCACATGAGCGGCCGACGGTCTAGTATCGGCACTGTCACTAGCATATTGTTGCGAAAAATTCGGCGGTTGCGCCTGTATGTAAGCTTTCCGGCGTAGCACAAGGGTTGCCATGAAATAGTGTATGGGAGGGTTGCCAGATTGGCGACTTTATCGTCCATTTGGCGACCAAATCGGCGATATCCCATGGTCCAATCGGGAAGCTTCTAGAATAACTTCCTGTCGAGATATTTCTCGAAACGTGTGGAACCTAAGGAAAAGCGATATAAACCCCTGCGTTTCTGAGAGCCGGCATTGTGAGAATTGCTGCTTACTGTGAGTGCTAAGCTACGCGAGAGTTTTGTGAACGGAAAGCGATCGAGATAGTGCTTTGCCGTGAAGCTACCCTTACAGTATAGCTTGACAGTGTATTGGTGATTGTTAGTATTTATTGTAGAATTTCGACGCTTTTAAATGTAATTTTGGAACTGTGCTGTAAATAGTGATTCGTGTAAATAAATTGTGCTTTTTATTGTTCTGCATCGTGTTTTCATCGGATACTCTCAAATCCACGAACCCGTATAATGCAACAATATGTAACAGGAATATCTTGTAGTTCTAGCATATGTAACAGGAATATACATTAAAGGGCGGCGAAATGATTATCAAACATATTACATTTCTGCAAAAAAGAGCGGGTAATTTGCATTTTCAATTTTGCATATGAGCGGCCGACGGTCTAGTATCGGCACTGTCACTAGCATATGTAACAGGAATATCTTGTAGTTCTAGCATATGTAACAGGAATATCTAGATTTATTAATACCTAGGTGCTTATCTTGAAAAAATCCCAAGAATTACTTGTAACACAGTTTTAGTGAGGGATGTCAGATAGAAAATATCGACTATCTGAAGTGATTATATCTGAAGTTAAAAGACATAATATTCAATGATGAGACTCTGTCTCTCAACAATTTTTCCTTGCCCCAGAATCCTTATATACTTTACATGCAGGCTTTTAATAAATATTTAAGAACTTAAAAGTTAATCTAATTTAGTTCCTTAAATGTCTCAGTACTTGCACGTAATAAGGAAGCTCAATCTTATGTGCCAGTTCACTGGATTATAAATGACACTGAAATAAAAAAATTAAAAAACAGAATTTGACGTGAAGCAATTCATTAAAAAAAGAGAAATGAGCTGTCATTACGTCTAAATCAAAGACTTAAGAAGCCTAAAATATTATTAAGATTAATTCATCTGTCACTGAATGAAATTTATAATGAAGAAAAACGAGACTGGTCCTAATAGATGCTTGAGAAAATCATAGACGGTAATTTGTTATGGAACATTTTAAGGTGCTAAATCATTTAAGCAGTTATGAATAGGTCTTAAGGCTCTAGAAAGATATATCAAATTGCAGAAAATCAATACTTCCTGAAAAAGATCTTTGATGGAGAGGGTAGCAGAGTTCCGATTCAGAAACTTAGCTCTGTTGCAGCCAATAATAAAATTTCCGTTCAATAACAGACCACTTTTCCTTTTCTTTATTTGCCAAATTTCATCATTTTGGAGAACTTAAAAAGCGCACACGAATAAGAAAGTACTTTAATATTACAATCTCAACCTTGTGAACAGCTTTTAGTAGTTCAGAAAGAGTTATGTAGATATTTGTGAATTGAATTTATTTAAAATAAAATTAAACTTGAGGTAAGGGTTTTGTTCTTTCAAATTAACAAGTCTACAACACGACAAGTTAATAGCCTAGTATAAAAAAATTTTCAATCATTTTTTTAACCATTGTAAAATTAAACCTGATTTCACTTAATCCTTAAACACCTGTTTAAACTTTCTAGACTGAAGTCATTACCTTAAGACTCAAAACCAAGTAAGAATAACTAAAAAATTTACTTTTATTTCAGTCTGAAAGTTATAAAGTGAAAGCTTAATTAAACTTAAAAACCATCATTTTGGGGCTTAGAATACAGCAGTATTTTAAATATTTACAGATAAAATAGTAGATTAGAGAATAATAATTTGGCTTTAAATCGAGCATTACTAACAACGTAAATACTGTCAAAACCCAAAACCAGTACAGCTTATAAGATATTTTCTCCCTCCTTCCAACGTGCCTTCATGGTGTAACGGTAGCACACTCGGCACATGTTAGAGAAGTCCAGGTTCGAGTCCCAGTGAGGGCACTACGCATTTTTCACGTCTCCTGCTTCAAAATAACATAGCTACTTTACAATGGCGCCCGAACTAAAAGGTGGTAGAAAATAATTTGTCACCACCAGAATTTGGGCAACTAGGTCTCCTAATCCAAAGTCGCCCTTTAAAAAGGCATTTTCTCCCTCCTTCCTGCATGCTTTGGTAATGGTAGCCCACTCAGCGTGTATTGGAGAGGTTCAAGTTCGAGTCCCAGCGAAGGCATTGCATATTTTCCAAGCCTCCTGCTTCAAAATAACCTAATGACTATTCAAGCTTTTAAAGCTGGCAAAACACGAAAGCTACGGTATCATTAACCGAATTTTTCAATACTCTCCCTCTATACGTATACGTTCGTTTTTTACTCAAACTGACTTGTATTTCTACTGACTTGTATTTACTCAAACTGACTTGTATTTGTATTTCTAGTAAAGTCGGCGGAAAAAGTAAATGTCCAGAAAAGATTAAAATAAGAAGAACTGTGTTAATTAAATTAAATCTCAAACTAAGTTTTCCCTGGTTTTTGCATGAATTAAGTAGAGGTTTCTAGCTTCCAGAAAAAAACTTTAAAATAAATATAATACACCTTTTTGCCACTTTTAAAAATCAAAAACTTTTTTAAAAACTATACATTTAAAATAGTTTTTTTTTATTTCTATGTCATTCTTTTAGACATAATCTTGCATTTGAGTCTAAAATGTAAAAGGAAAAAATTTTAAAATCTTTTTATCAAAAGAGGGAATAAACTAAATTGTATATATGTTACGGTGAAACACCGAAATCTGGAGAATGTCGACTTTCACCGGTGAATGTCAACATTCACATAGTCGCTTGGTGTATGTCCGAAATATTTTCCAAATACTCTTATTTCTGACTTACACCGGTGAATGTCGACATTCACCATGTACTAATGGTGAATGTTGAACATATGAGAATATTATATTTTCTTCTTCGTAATTCAGTCGCGAAAAAACACACAAGTACTTAAAACACGCAATACATTCAAAATGAGAAAGGAAAATAATAGAATTTAAAAAACTTACTTAATTATACAGTACGTAGTCAATGAGAAAATAAAATAATAGTCATAAAAAACTTACTAAATTATGTGATTCAAATCTGATTCATTGCGACAACTTAAACTATTATGAGACTTTGAATTGCACAAGAGGCCCTTGCTTTTACAACTGCATTTATGGGAAACAGCCAGTCGCCTCTCTTTTCGACCTACACCAGAGCATATCTGTGATTGTCGACATACACCGGTGAGGGTCCGAATGTACAAGAATGCAATGTTATATTCGATCTTTTACCGACGTATTTGGTGAATGATGACATTCTCCGGTGAATGATGACATTCTCCGGTGAATGTTGACATTCTCCGGTGTGAAAGTCGACATTCTCTGGTGAAAGTCGACATTCTCCAATTTTGGTCTTTCACAGTAGCATATATTTATTTTAAACGAACATCTCACCATATATTTCTGTATTGTTTCATACTAGGGGATGTATCCGATGCCAGTTAAGTTAGATTGAAAGTAATGCATCTAACAACACAGAGAACGATACTGCTGTAATCCTTCTCTAATAACGAAGCAAAAAATACGATTCATAATCATGCATTCTTCAGTCTGATGCGATACGGAACCCACATAAAAATTTCCGACAGAAAAATAAACTAATTTTCTCTCATTATATCAGCAACAATGGCACGCAGTTTATAATGATTTTCGTCTTTCTAATCAATTGGTCATAAAAGCTCAAGGTCCTATCAATTTTTCAATTTTAGTCGATTTAGTGTGGCAAAAAATTAATCATAATTGATCAAAAATCAATAACGCTAACAAGCACACAAACAGGCATTCTTCTTTATATAAAGAGATTTTGTAAAACCTACAAATTTTTTAATAACAAACTCTACGATTTGAAAGCGAGAAGTAGCAACACTTTTCGAAATAGAGTATTTTTATCTGGAACACGCGAGACTGCTGCCATTCGGAAAAATGAATGCTAAATTTAGTGTTTTCAAAGTTTTTAATTAATATCTCGGCTGATTAAAGGCGTACGAAGATGAGAATAGTCAAAATGGCTTCCCACAAATTTTTGTAATCGGGGCTAATATATTTAATGTTTGGCAGTATTATTTTTATTTCGTTGTAAAACTTAGGAATTTTTATTAACAAACTCTTCGATTTGAAAGCCAGCAGTGGCAACAATTCTCGAAATAAAGCATATTTTTATCTCCAGGGTGTGAGACTGTTGCGACTCGAAAAAATGAAAGCAAAAATTAACGTTTTAAGAGTTTTTAATTAATATCTCTGATTTTAGATATTTTTTTGGGGGGAAGTAGACGTCGACCTTTCTCTGGACCCAGAAAAGAATTGTAGAAAGTTTGGGGAAGTAGTGACTGAGTTATTAGCGAACAAACAAAAGCACAGACTTTCTTCTTCACATATATAGGTTAAATAAAGCAGTCACACGTAATGTACAATATTGTTCCTTATTTTCCAGATCTCTAAGTCTTAGCACACCTGGGATAGTGCGATTCATTTCCTCTAAGTTTATTTTGAATTTGATACAAAATCTCATTCATCAAACCCTATCAATCTTTATAGGATCTCTTTTTTAATACTGATGCTTGACTTGCAAATGATTGTTATTAATAGTTGAATGTTATTAATTTTATATTTGCCATATATTCAATCACTATTTTACTTCTTATTCTATTCACAATTGTTAAGTTTCTGTAATAAAAACCCATTATATAATGTATATCTTTAAACCTTAACCATAAAACCACGTTTCTTTTGCATAACTAGCTCACTGGTAGGATTACTACTATAACGACTTATTCATGAGTAGCTTCTATTCGAGATACGAATATGCATTTGAAATCCTTAAACACGATAACCGCACTTTTTCCAAGAAAGAAACACTGTTACATAAACTGCCAACTCTGTAGTAAACTCAACTGCTGACTCTGTAGATGATAATCCATTTGATTCCGTATTTAAATACACATGCAATTCAAAACAGGGACACAGATGTAAAAATATTATTTTGGTATAATTACTTGAATTATTCAGTAAATGTAATGTATAAAGTAAGGATAATTCATCCATCACATCCTAGGGCTTGCCTAATCTAATAACAAATCTGAGGAAACCCAACAAGAACTGGATCTTAACTTTCTGTATCAAGGAAAAAATAAACCTCCGTTGCAATAAAACACAAGAAAACGCTACATATCTGCTTAAAATAACAAACACCACAGAAGATAGCTAGAAATGCCATGTTTTATTTGTATAAAGTTACTGGCCATTTCTGAATAAATATAATGCTATCATAATGAACTGCATAATTTAGTAGAAAATCAATAAATTTATTATAGACATAATGTCAGGAAATCAATATAATAAGTCAAAATTATGCAATCTTTGTGAACAGAAAATTAACGTAAATAAAAAACAGAACATGAAGTTTTATAAGCAACTTATTTGAAACTCCTTATAAACAAGACCTGTTTCATTGCTCAATAATCAATATTCCTCAAAGTCTGTTCCCCCCTCCGAGATCCGCCGATTATCTTGAAATGACGTTTAGTATTATCTCTTCAGATTATCATAGTCCAGCTCTATATTTCTAGCAACATCTATATGTCAGTTCGGACTTTTGGACTATCCCAGAGAAATTCCCTAGAGTCGCTGTCATGGTAACATAGGCTTCCTAATCTCAGAGCGTAACCCTCCCTCTTAAATCCACGCACTGAATGGAAATAAATGCAAAATCTCGGTATCTCCATTTCCTTTTAAACCCCCTCGTTCCATGATCAATATCTCTTTCGTATTATCATTAACGTTTCCCCAGGATTTGCAAAAGAGTGAGTTTCCTCACCCCATCCTTAACGCTTACGGATTTTCTGTTATTCTGAAGGCCATTTTCAGTCGATATGAAGTTTTTGGAATGCTTTTCATCTAAGCTTAAAATCTGAGTAAAAAGTCACTAAAAGAAGAATTCAAAACTCGTTAAGAGTTTCGCACTTTAAAAGTGATTTGCAAAACGAAAGGTATGATCTTAGAAAATGTACAAGAAGAAGGCATCGAGAAATGAATACTGCTGAAAACTTTTCCCACTCGCAATTTAAATTCGTTCTTTGTCTCAGGCGCTTTTAGGTGTTAACTTCTGATGCTTTGGAACACGTTATGATACAGAACTCAAGAAATATTTTGATGTTTTTGATAGCTTTAACCCTAGTTTGGAGAACGTAAGTGCAGTTTTAAAAAATCATTTAAGAAAATTAAGAATGTTTTTTATCTTTTTTTACGAATCAGGTAGTTCGGTATAATAGCAGCATTCTATTTGTTTCAGAATGGTCAATGATTCTTGCTGCCAGAGTATATCCATTTTGTTTAGCTTTTATCTGCAGTGGTTGTTACTTTCAATTGATTTGTGATATGTTTTAAGGCAATTTTACCAAGGTAAAATGGCTTATAACCCTAAATATACAATTGCTATTCAATACATATTGCTTTGATTTAAGTTACAGTTGTCTTTTCTATATGCCTACAGTAAAAGGGTTTCGAAAACAGCTACAAATACAATAGGATAAAAGGTACCTACTCGTATGAATAAAGTAATGAAAATTACTCGTTACAGAAAAGAATTGCAAAAGGAGAGAAATATTTTTGTACTATTTTATATGAACTGAAGGATATATTTGTAATAGTGAAAGATTTCGGATATCTTTTCGACGGAAATATCCATTTTGACCTTTTCCGAATCCTTTCGGACGAATGTTTTGAGGGACTGTACGTACGCGTAGAATCAAGGATTCATTTTCTCCCAAACGAATTGTAAAATGTATTTAAAATGTATTCAAAAGGAATTTCTTCGTGACATCCGTTCGTATCACACAACGCAAAAACGATTAGCCGTAGAACATTGAAGTATATGGGGCTGCTGCAACATCTAGTTTTTCCCTTTTCTTTTTTTATTAAAATTCGACAGACCCAAAAAGTATATATATTCTAAATCAAAGTAATTAAAATTAAATTAAAAAGCCCATGACTTGCGCTAAAGCTGAAAAGTAATAAACCAATAATTCACAATAATTTATAATAATAAAACTTTCCATATACTATCACCAAGGAACACAAATTCGATTTAAAACCATGAATTTTGAAAAGGAAAAAAATTTTAGTTAGTATTTTAATTAGTAATTTAAATTAGTATTTTCCAAACCTCCTTTGCTTTAAAAACATAAAAAACTGCAAAGGAAAAATTTTAATCGCAAAAATACTAAAATAAAAAGTAAAAATTTTAAAAATTGAAAAAGTATCTATCGTCATTGGTCGCAGATTAATCAACTTATACAGAAGAATAAACCAATTTACCATCAATTAACAATAACCAAATTAAGAGAGAGTGCTTCGTCTTACTTTCAAATACGCATCAAATTTTTCTGCTAGATCCAAATCATAAGTCACAAATAATAATCAATCAAAAAAAAGGCATTAATTCATTTAAGTCAAAATAATCCTGTTAAACAAAACAAATATCAAATAATCTTTAATATTAAAGTTTCGCACTAAGAACACAACTAAACGAGATGCTTACTTTATAGGATATATCCCCGACACTCTCATTTTCAAACTCAAATACAAAAATAAAAACAAAAATATACATTTTAGAACATTAAAATGTAATTCAAAATCCTAAGATCAGAAATGATATAATCCTTAAAAATTAAAGTTTAAAACAAGTAGTTAATTAGAAATTTAAAGATCAAATTCGGAAGTTAAAATCAACTAACTTGTGCGAAAAATTTTAAAACCGAACGGCTGGAAATGTAAGTATTAAATGATGGAATACAAAAGGGTTGGCGTAAAGTGTAGTTCTCTATTTAAGAAAGTTTAGCTTTAAATTGGCGAGAAAACTGGAAAGTTTCTTGGAGATAATACATAGAGAGTAGGCTATTACTAAAATAGCGCTAAAAGCGTTTTAAATGCCGAAAATATTCATGTTTTGGCAGTGTCAAATTTTTAAAAAATTAACTTTTTACAAATAACGAAATCTAACTTCTATTGCGATATCTCGCATTTTGAACGTTCCTTGAGGAATTGCTTAATTATGTTAGAATAATCCCGAGAAATAAGTTTAAATGAAGCGCAGCAAAAAAAGAAATGTAATGTAACAGGCCGTATAAGGAAGTCGTGTGATTCCACATCAGATTTTTTTAATCGGTTCCTCAGATTCGCTTCCATGAACTACAATTAAAGAAATATTTACTACATATAAAGATGCCTTATTTAAATGCCTTGGCAATTTCAGATTTAATTTTAGTGCTAATTAATTTACCAGTTCTTCTCAAAATTTTTCAGTCACAATTATGTAATAATTTTATTTTTATGGTTACCGCTCATGTTCTGAATACGATTAAATTAATTATTTTATATATATCACAGTGCGTCAAGCTAAGCAAAATAACTAGGAAAGATTTGCTGTTAACAAATAATCCACCCATACAGTATAATGGTTAGTGACACTGACTGCTGTAATGACAGACAATGGTTTGAATCCCGGAGAAGGCATGGATGTTTGTAATTGCAAAATACAGGGAGATCCGTAAGTCCTCACGTATATTTTGTAGTAGCGGGAAAGAAGGATAGAGATTCTTGAGCCGCTATTCCGGAGAAAGCATGAGTGTTTGTAAATATATAGTTCCTGTACGGTAAGAGCCACTTAAAATACACGACAGCCGAATGAATGGTTGTGGTAGGAAAAGGGGGATGGGAGACCCTTGGAGCCCAGGGGTATTCGAATAGGTTCCCCAGGGCTCCATCAAAATAGCAGCGTAGCTTAACATTTACCAAGTCCCAGTGATGTCTAATGTATCTTCGGGAATGCAAAGGTACCAGCCTTGCTTCAAGTTTCCGTAGAACTGTTGGCAATTTTTAGAAAGCTATATTGTTAAGGATAAAATAACTTAATCGGATTTACTGCATTCCTCTCTAAAGTGCTTTCATGCTGTAATTAGATCACCAAGCAATTGGGAAATCAGGAAACACAAACGCTTAAAACAAACTGTGGGTGGCAAATAGAAGATCAATAGTTCGAATCCTGATCGATCCACAGTTAATTTTTTGTTGTTTCCTAGTTTGAAATCTCTAATGATCTTTACAAACTTTCCTCGTGCCTTTCGGATTTCTCTAACATTTAGAAATTCCTTTTTAGCTTAAAGTGGCGACATTTATCTTCATCCGGTATGTGATATAGTGAAATATAAGAATGGCACGTTGTAAGTGTACACATTGCAATGTGAAATATAAGACTAACACACTATAATAACTTTACACTGCACATAAATATAATGACACGTAGAAATAAGGTGGCTAAAATCAGAAAATACTTTATTTATTTTAAAACTACAAACAGAAAAGAACTGTCACAAACTTACAAACAGATACCACTAAAGATCAGAAAAATAAACTATTTTTATCCATAGAATAACATGTTGCTAGAAAACTAGAGCCCGTTATGCAAGATATGCTGTGAAACATTTCGATTTTAAATTTAATGAAACTTTTACTACGTTTCAGCAAACTTACATTGTTTAAATGACATATCCAGAAAGTTTCTATATAATTAGTTAACAATGTATTTCTCCCATTTTCTATTCCATCAGTTTTTGTGCCAATTTTATTACAACATCGTGTCAACAAAGAAATGAATTCCCTTCATTTATTTTTGGGGTAATACCTCACAGCACAAACTTTCTATTCATTTCAGGAGCTCTTAAGAACAGAAACAAAAAATTCTTCGAAACTTGAAATATTAATTCAACTTTTTGGCATACGACTATTCAGTTTTCTTTTATCACTTGACTTTTTTATTTCTTTTCTCTTTAGAAATATTTACAGCTTAATTTTTTTCTTTCATCAGTTTATTATTCTACACACTTTATTCTGAAGAGAATAAAAAACATTCTCTTTTATTTTCATTGCAAAAACAATTAAATAGAAAAAAGAAGAAGAAAGGAAAGCTTTTTTTCTCTCTCTCTCCTTTTCAACTGTCAAAGGAAAAAAAAGTTATTTCGCAAAAAGATAAATTTAATCATTGAAAAGTCATGTCTGTAAAAAATAGGAGAATTCTTTTATAGTTAAACTTATAATTACCAAAGAAAAGATAGTTATTGAACTTTCATTGAAGTCGTATTAAATCACATTATTTATTTGGGAATTAACATATGAATCCGTATGGCTAAAACAGTACATAAAAGAAGCCCATGTGTTTTTGTAGAATTTTATAGTCATTACGCATTCTAATTTGTGATTTATTACTGTGTTATACAAAAACAACTGATATGTAAAATCATACAGGGTGCTCGGAAAACATCTGACAAATATGTAACGGCAGATAGAGGAAAACTAACCAAGCAAATTTTGTAACGGAATGTGTGTGCCAAAATGGGATGTTGAGGTGGTACACAGCGCAACTAAGCGCAAGATAAAAGAGCTCAACTGGCGTAAATTGTCATTCGCCGGGCGGATTTGGAGCGATATGCCTAGTTACATTAATATGAAACTCACCGACAAAAATTTTGTAGGGTGAAGGCATAATGATGAAGTTAACAAAACTGAATTTCAAGAATCACCACCTTTATTTTTACACATATCAAAATTCCTTTGACAGACAAGTTACTTTTCAATCATAGTTGAGTACAATAATTTTTATGTACACGGAGAGCAAAGGGGAACAATCAAGAGTAGCAGCACAGCGATTTTGCATGGCAAGAGAAGTTAAGAAGAAGTGACGTAATTGCTCGTAAAGCAGTATTCATGTTACGTAGGTGCATATATACAGCTAAGCTGCAATTGGTTAATTTTAGGTTTTAGCTCCCTTTTGTAAGCAGTGTTATGTAACGTGGAAAGATCTCGAATTTGGGAGAACAGATGAACTTAAGTGGAAAACAGATGAACTTAGGTAGAGAACATAAAACTTAAAATAGTCAATTTTGAGGTCGCCAATCATTTCTTAGTGTAGCCATCGTATTTTCTTATATCTCACATATATATATATCTTTTCAATGATGTTTTTAAATTGAATTTCCGTTGCTTGGAGATGTAATATGGAGAGTTTTCTTTTTATAATTTATAGTGAATTATTGCTTTATTACTTTGCAGGTTTAGCGCAAGTCTTGGGCTTATTAATTTACTTTTAATTACTTTCAATAGGAATATAAAGTCAAACTAATAGCAACTTTAGCGCTATTTTAATAACAACAGCCTGCTCTCTGTGTATTATATCTCCAAGCAACTTTGTAGTTTTGTCGCCAATTTATGCTAAACTTTCATCAATAGAAAACTACTTATTACGACAACCCTTTTGCTTCCATCTCTTAATACGTACTTGCATTCCAGTCATTTGGTTTTAAAATTTCGAAGGCAAGTTGGTTAATTTTTGCTTACTAGTTTGTTTTTTATTACAGTTTTTAACTTTAATTTTATGGATTATTTCTTTTAATCATCTTATAATTTTTTTTAATTTGTTCTTGAATTTTGTTTTTACTTTTGTTTTTGAAATGAAAAGAGTGTAGAGAATATGTTTTCTAAAGTAAGCGTCTCGTTTAGATTAATTGTGCTCTTAGTGAATAATTTTGATCTTAAAGATTATTTGCTTTTTAACAGGATTCTTTTGGTTTACTGACTAATATCTTTATTTTGATTGAGTATCAATTAGTGATTTGAGTCTAGCAAATAATTTGACGCTTACTTGGAAGTAAGATGAAACACTCTCTCTTATTTTAGTTACTGTTAATTGATGATAGATTGGTTTATCCCCTTGATAAGTCGATTAATCTGCTATCAATAACAGTAACTGATTTTTCAATACTTAAAAAGTTTACTTTTGATTTTGACATTTTTGCGATTTAGTTTTTCCTTAACTGTGTTTAAAGCAAGGAATACTGAAATTTCTATAAACTTTTAAGTTCTCAAAATAACTTTTCAATAATGTTTTTAAATTGAAATCCGTTGCTTGGATCCGTTGAATTGAAATCCGTTGATGTAATATGAAGAGTTTTCTTTTTATTGTGTGTGTGTGTGTGTGTGTGTGTGTGTGTGTGTGTGTGTGTGTGTGTGTGTGTGTGTGTGTGCGCGTGCGTGCGTGCGTGCGTGCGTGCGTGTGTGGCGGTGATGATGATGATTTGGAAATCTCTCAGACATAAGATATTGAAACATGAAACAAGACAACAACGCGACAGCGATCTAGTTAGGACGAGTAGCAGAAGCGAAGTGAGCTGTATCGAGATGAAATCTTAATTCAGAATGGGTTAGTTTTGAGTTTTGATTTGAGTACCATTTATTTGGAAATTATTATTATTAACTGAAAGCCCATTTCAGCGGGTTTTTTTTTTCAGAGAGTTACATAAAAGTCATGTGATATGGGTTAATCTGAAAATGATGCAGTCCATAGGAAGTTATTATAAACAGTTACTATTTTTAAGGCAGAAAGAGGAAGCATCAAAATTAAGATGAAAAATGAGAGAAACTATTGTTAATTTAAGTTATAAATATTGATTAATATATATTTTTATCTCATATATACATATTATACTTGATCGTGCTTAGTAATTTATGTGTAGGTGATATATGTGATATTAAGGTGTTCTATCAAATAAAGTATTTGAGTAAGTATGGTATGGAACACAGAGCAAAAACGTGCAAATTCTGTTTGAAAATGAAATCAAAACTGTTTTGAATGTATACCATAGTTAAAGACATCATAAAATCGTTAAGCAAACGTTGAGCAAGATGAAAGGTTGGTAGTACTCAATACAGTGATCGTGCAGTTTAGAAAGCTAGAAAACGTCAAATTAAATTTTATTCATTCCAATACTTTAATGTGCAAGAATAATTCATGCTCTGAAAACCTTTCTCTCAATTACAAGTAGCTCATAATTCTAAAGAATCTCCTGCGTACTGTCAGGGCGGAATGTGAAAAACCGTTTTCTATGAATATACGCAAGATTTTAAATGAGTGACATACATAATCAGGATAAAATTTCAAATTTTGTAACTTTCTAATGAGACAGGTAGACTTGGTTATTGAGATGTGTTTTCAAAAAATTCTTACGAAGAAATTAAAGATAAATCATTAGTTTCAAAAGTTTTTGTCAACAAATAAAAATAAATTGCTAAAATTTTCCATTTTTTTACTTTCCTCTTTACAAATGATTTGCAACAGAATATAGTTCTAATTATAAGTTTTCATTTCAAACATTAAACCCTCTTTAGGTAATTTCTTCATTCAAACTCACTTTGGTAAAATTCAGTTTGCTTTGCCTTTTTACAACGTCCCAAAAATACTTCAATTAACAATTCATAGAATTTTTCTCATTTACCCAAACTCTATAAAAGAAATACTTTTTAATTTGCACTTTTATTCTATAGTTAATTAGTTACAGCTTTCATTTTATAGCTTTTTTCTGCATTAAAATTTAGTTTACAATATCCTGTTCACTCAAACGGTTTCCAAAACTTCATTATAGATTATTATCATTCTAAAACTTCATTATGGAAACACTCAAAAGTTTCGAAAATTTTCCAAAACTTTTGATAAATGCTCTAACTTATACCTATTATTCTCTTTCTAACCATACGCTATTTAAACAGCATTATAAAAAACTGAGATATGAAAGTTGTACTGTTGAAGAATAAGTTCTAAATTTCTCTATCGACATGTTCTATATTTTAGAGTTATTCGCTGTTTAATATTACCCTTTTATCCCTATCCGGACTTCAGATTATGAAATAGCAAATTGGAAGAAATATTTAAGAGTTATTTGGTTTCTTATTCCACATACAAATCGAACTGAGAGCTAATTTAAATTAAAATAAAAATCATGCACACTAAAATGAAATAATTTATCTTTCGTCAGATAAAATTAAGAATTTAAAGATAAAATCGGAAAAAGGAATCGTCTTTAAAAGACATTCTAAACCCATCGGTGTCTGAGTGGATAGAAACGCTAAATGTTAGTAGCTGGACCTGAGTTCAAATCCCGAAGAACTGTCTGGCTGCAAGGGCGTTTTCGTGTTCTTGTGTAACATGATTGCGAGCTAGTTTCCCACAAAAACCCATGTAAATATCATTTCCTTTACGCAGATTGTCCTAGTGAAAACTGCCATCATATAATAAATCTAAACCGTCATAATGCTTTAAGTTTTGATCAATCACAGGCGTGGCATATTTTCAAAACTTGACCACATTGTAATTTTTATACTTCATAAGTGACTCAAATTAGCTTTAAATTATATCATTTAATTCAATATATCTTCGCAAACAGTTACGTGTTTTGATTACTAATTATATTATCACGAAATCAAATTTATAAGACAAATTAGCATTTTCAACTATCGTACCTAATGAACATCAAACATTAAGAAAATTATTGCCTTATCTATTTACCGTAACGATAATTATTGTTAGTCCTCGAAGTAATTTTGTCTTTTTATACCTAATTAACTTACAGCTAGATATGCTTAAACAAATGGACGATTAACAAATTTAGCAAAACCCTTTTTTTCTTACCTCGCTTGGAGCAATTTTTTCCGTTTTGAATACACTCAGTGCACTCAAAAATACAACATACTTGTTTTTATATTTAAGCTTTGAAACCACCTAACAATAATTATATCTAACAACTTTGTTTCCCATAATTTTATCGTATAAATAAATTATAATTCTACTGCATAATCCTATTATGCATTTGTATAATTTTTTGATGCTATGAATAAATTTTTGTCGATTCAATTTTATTTGTTTATAATTATATAAAGACCATTGAAAAAAGTTTCTTCTGAAACAATGACCGATAATGGTTTACATTATCGGTCATTGTTTCAAAGCGCAAAAATAATATAAAAGTTTAGAGAAAATAAAAATAAATGAAAAAATATGATGTGCCCACCACATGACTTCCTTGTACGAAATATTAAATTATACGCATTTTTTCCTGCATTTCATTTAAATTGATTTCTACGAATTTCATTAGAGATATATTTCTCATTCAATTAATTCAGTTCTCACTTCGCAGCAAGGCAAAAATGCATAAAAACTCAAAATATGTTCATTAAAAAGTGAAAGATATAGAAAAACATAAAACACCAAATATTCTTAAAACAGTTATTTTTTTTACAATTAAAATTACAGTTTCGACGCAAAAACAAACAGTTCGGCCAGCAGACAAGAAGGCAGATTTTTCGGTGCACAAAACTAAAAGTTTCGTTTCGTTCCCACTCGGCAAAAAGACACTGAAGGTTCAGAAAGGCTTAATTCACTATTCTGCTAAGTTTCAAATGTAAACAAATATAGCTGCTATGAAAACAATTTAAATAACTTTTAAATTGTTGAAAATTCTACGACTATTGCATGCAGATTAACTGAGGGCATAAAAACTTAACCGGAAGATAAGAACAACATAATTCAATCATTTTTAAAGCACAAAGTGCACAATTTACCAGCATACAAGAATTAAAAAAACTGAGCTTAATGAGCCGAGTAACGGAGTGGATATATATATATATATCTAGTAAGAAATTTAGAACTACTTTTTCATAAAGACGAAAATTAAAATTCATAATTAATAAATTTCAAAAAATCCTGTCAATGCAACAAAGAATTTTTAAGGATTGTTAAAAACAAAACTTTTAAACAAGCATACTCCAATTCAAAAAATTTTTTTGAAATTTAAAGAAATTTAAAAAATCGCAATAGAATAGTAATTCAATCGACTTCAGTGTCACTTCATCAGGGAAAAGGAATACTGAAACCTCTCTTCTACAAAAGCCCTTGCTTTTCTGCATCCAGAATTAGCCGATAAACCATTTCAAAGTATTTTAATTATAATAGTTCACCCGAAAAGTCTGACCCTTCCCTACTGCAAAGAAAAAAATTCTTAAATAAATTTAAATTAGAATTTTATATCTAAAAAAGAGAATACCATTTCACTTAACGAAAACGAAAGTGAAATAATAAAATACTTCATTGAACAAAATAAAACAAAGTACAGTCAAATACCAAAAATCCGCCGACCTGAAATCTGCACTGCCTCTCAAAATATAAACATTGAATTTATAGGTTCCAGACACCGCAGAATAGGGAATGAAATACCGAAGAAAAAATATTTATCCAATAATGATGTTATAATTACCGAATAATAATGATTCTGTGTTAGTGGCAGAAAAAAGATCTTAGCCCAGAAGAGGTTTTCAGTATGGATGATGTGTTCAGATGAGCTAACACTGGCATATCAGATAACCGATCTTGAAATCATTGGCTCCGTTTTGAACTCACCACAGCAAGAAAACGATTCGGACACCGACACAGATAATGAATTTGATAGGAGTGAGAAAATATCTTTTAATGAGGGTTTGGAACATGGTGAAAAATACCTAAAACATTTAGAACAACAGAGCTGTATCACAGAGCAAAAGATTATGACCCTGTAGAATTTACAAAAAAAAAACTTACTCTGGAGCACTTAAAGTTTTAAAACAAACTTTTATCAGAAAAATGTTTGAAACAAGTAAAAAAAATGAAATATTTTATGCTTTATTAGTATCTCTTATTTTTACACTTCTCTATTGTATATGTCCTTAATGCTTTAAAATATTCGTGCAATCACTAATATAAATATATATAATAATTTAATGCATGTAATAAAATAATGTAATACTGTATATTATTGTACATAATAATTTATGTAAAAGTATCTAATATGCCTTATTTATTTTGCACTTTTAGTCTGAATATTATGATTTGGCTTTTCTGTCCTAAAATCTGCAAAATCCTAAAATCCACACAGCCTCTGGTCCCAAGCATTGCGGATTTCTAGACTTCTACTGTATTACCTTTAAGCATATAGCAAATAATCTATTGTATTTAAAACGTAATTGAAATTATAAAATTGAAAAGATTTAATTTATACTCACATTAAGAAATTAAAAGCCCGAGCACTTTCATTATACTACTATCGAAAGGAGGAGTTTTGTTATAGTAGAAACGTATAGGTTTGCCATTTTGGCTTCATTGGCTAAATTAAAAAACCTTGGCGAGAAAGTAATCGCTCAAAAGGTTAAAATTTGGAACATAAGATGCAATTTTTAAACTAAAAGAAAAATTAAATGAAAAAAATCTTTTAATTTTTCCAACGAATAAGAATAATTATGAATTGAAAGAAATTAAAATAAATCTTTACTCTTTTAAAAACAAAAATGTGAAAAAAGAACATCATGCATTGTAAAACTTAAATTAAATTTTAAAAGCTGTATAAAAGTGCCTAAAAATGGTTAAATATTTTTTTTATTAATTGTATTCTAGAAATAAGAGAAAATCCATAAATTTAAAATTTTAATTTTTTTTTCTAAAAATTACTGAAATTAGAAAAAGAAAGTAAATGAACGTTTGTTAGAAAAGTAAAAAGTCTTCACGTCATGGACTTGTCATGACGACTTTGAATAGACTTGGCCCGTGGTTAGCAACAGAATAGTAATATTAAAATAAAAAAATAAAAATCCTATAAACTTTTTTTAAAACATCCTTCTTTATCCTGCTCTTTTGGAGCTTTTAGATAAAAACTTTATACTTCTAAAAGGTATTATAGGGTGTAAACTACTCCAGACGTTTTTAAAAGACTACTTATGAATTTTGAAGGAATTTCATTATCTTTTAAAATTTTGATGAGATTTAGAATTTCTTCTTTGTGTTTCTATTTCTGTACAATATTTTTTAATTCTACTAATTTGGTTAATAATAGTATTTGTAATAACGTTTTGAGAAATGTTGGAGTTCCAATTTATAAGTTGAACAGTAGAAAAATTAAAATCTTTTCTTTTATCAAAAAGTTTAATTTCTGTAAAATTATGAATCCTAAGATCAGGATAAACAATTTCTGTTTGGTTTTATTAATATTAGTTAGTTTTAGACAATTTGAGTATATTTTACTATTTTTGATGAGATTAAAATTGTTGAAAGTAATAATGTCATTAATACTAGGCATAAACACGAAAATAATAGGCATAAATACGAAAATACTAGGCATATTCATATTTTGTTTTTTAAAAATTATTTTGTGTATATGTTACGGTGAAACACCGAAATCTGGAGAATGTCGACTTTTACCGGTGAATGTCAACATTCACATAGTCGCTTGGTGTATGTCCGAAATATTTTCCAAATACTCTTATTTCTGACTTACACCAGTGAATGTCGACATTCACCATGTACTAATGGTGAATGTTGAATATATGAGAATATTATATTTTCTTCTTCGTAATTCAGTGGCGAAAAAACACACAAGTCCTTAAAGCACACAATACATTCAAAATGAGAAAGAAGTTAAAAAACTTACTTGATTATACAGTACGTAGTAAATGAGAAAATAAAATAATAGTAATAAAAAACTTATTAAATTATGTGATTCAAATCTGATTATTTGCAACAACTTAAACTATTATGAGACTTTGAATTGCCCAAGAGGCCCTCGCTTTTACAACTACATTTATGGGAAACAGCCAGGCGCCTCTCTTTTCGACCTACACCAGAGCATATCTGTGAATGTCGACATACACCGGTGAGGGTCCGAATGTACAAGAAAGCAATGTTATATTCGATCTTTCACCGTCGTATTTGGTGAATGTTGACATTCTCCGGTGAAAGTCGACATTCTCCAATTTCGGTCTTTCACAGAAACATATATATATATATATGCTTTTGGTGCGACCGATTGCAACCAAAAAGAGAGGTGCACAACTACATGTTAGAGCATTCCTATATACAAAATTTCAATTGGCTGATATCTCAAAAGTGATACATGGTAGAATACGGGATGGTTCAAAAATTAACAAACGATTAAAAAACATTTCATTGAATTGCTATTGTAAAGCAATACGTACAGGAATTAACAATTTCTTTGATGAATGCTGAATATGATTAATTTATCAATAATTTGCTTTTAATTACAATCATATCAAGTATACACTTCGTCCACGAAAATGTACAAAATATTTCATAACGAATGCCACATTTTACACACACATTTACAGAGATCTGTAAAGTTAAGACTAAAAGACAATAGAAATATTTTAGTTAAATTTTATGCATACCAGCATATAGCGTCTTCAAAAGTTATTTTATATAAGTTATGTTTGCATTTTACTTCTGTATCCCAAAATCGGGCATCACATGTTTACTACTCAGAAATTTAACTTCGCATATAATTTATTACTCCCTACTTAAAGTAAGTGCAGTTTACTGCAGCACTATCGCAGAGAAAGAGGGATGTGTCATTCAACAAGGGTTGTAACAAAATACAGTGTTTGCCTTTCTTGATTAGGAAAATATTAACAAGTTCCCTTAGAAAATCCTCCATGAAGACATCCGTCCCCTAAGGAAATAGTGCTCATCAGCGACCGGGAAAAAAAGAGTAGGTAAAAATTTGCAGTTCTAAAGTAAAAATATCATTGATTAAATGTAACTGTAATTAACAAATACGTCTGTAAACATTCTTATCTTAAAGTCGTTAAACTTTTATGCAGTTGTGTTCTAACACAAACGTACGTTTTGAATACAATAGAATAAAGAATTTATAATATTTACTGCATATATTAGATAATATTTCAATGAAGGCATATAGAATGCGTTACTCAAAAAAGACAAACAGTCTTTTTTGCTTTAAAATTGTTCCAAATAACCTTAGTTTATCTTTCAAAATGTGTACATTTTAGTGGTAAAATTTTCCATTTTAAAATTTCGTACCTACTGAAGCTTAATGAATTCATGATATCACCGAATAAAAAAAAATATTTTTTATTCCTTTTGATGTAAAATTCCTTTCAATTTTTAACAACCTGTGCTGCTCAAAATGACAGTGTCAATGAAATCCATAGATCAACTACCATTCTCAAATTGATCAAACACCAGATTTTACAGAGCAATTAAATTAAATTAAGTCATCTAAACAATAATGTGGGCTTTAAATGTTATTTCTTGATGGCTTCAAGTAGTATTTCTTCATCTAATTATCATTTTATTAAGATGCAAGATAATTTGCTAGAAAAATTAGCACTAATAATACGAAACAAGAGCACGAGACTTATGTATATAGACAGAATTCTCTCCTTGTGAGCTTCAGAATTTAGATTAATAAACGGTTTTCCTTTCATATTCATATCAATACGCAGACTGCAAAAACAAACTAAGAACTCGTAGTTTTTTTATTTGGATACAGACTAGCTTTATTAACTTTCTTCAAATTTTCTTTATTTCTTTAACGGCAATTGTTTAAGGTAAAGGATAGGACATGGCAGCAGAGATTTAGGATAGGATTACAGATTTAGGATAGTAGGAGCATCGGACAGAATTAGCATAGATTTAGTTTGGTTTATCTGATTATGCTAAAGCACGCTAAGGCTATCATCTGCTTAAGGAAAAGATACCTTCGTGCAGGCCTTTCTAAGGGAAACTGGTTCATATCCATGTTATGGTTCTGAAAAGCCGATGCAGCCAGCCCGTTCGCCTGGAATCGAACTCATGTCGTTCATTACAAGTGTTCAGGAACTTTTTGGCCTTTGGTGTGTTCGGATTTCGTGTCGAGCCATATTGTATTGTATCGTATCTTGCATAGAGTGATTCAGCTGTTGCTTACATCAGACTTGTAACTGTCTGTGAAAATTCCAAAATGGATATTAATGACAAATTTATTCAATGTATGACACCCCTATAAATGTGTCACTAATAGGAAAATACGCTCTCTCACCACCTAAAAAGTTTACTATACCATTTAGTCATTTCTCTTATAACTTCCAAAAACGAAATATGATTTCAGAAATAGCCATTTTATTCATTAATGTGAGAAGCATAGTTTAAAATGCCTAATCATTAGAATTTCCAATTGGGACATTTCAGCGGATACATGAGTCAAAATAAAGGATTCTTTCGCAGCAGAGACCAGCATTTTTGAATATCCCTGTCTCCCAAGAGTTGACTTTGATGCGTCAGCTGTTCTTCCCCTCCCGAAAGGGACCATTTTGAGCCATCATTAAAATCCTGTTAATTTGCTCGGGCGAAACGAAAGGGAAATTTTGCTCATGTGCTTGGTTGTAGGCTCACAATCTGATAGAAAAGATAGTGTTACCAGCATCGCAGGAAACTGGGAGAGCTTATAGGAGTAGGGGAGAAGGGCGGCAGCATCCCGTTGACGCATCCCTCTGAAACAGAGTGAGTATCAAGAGCAATTAGTGTTGGTGTTAATGTTATTTGGAAGGAATGGGAAAGTCGTCGGGACCACCAGGAAGAAGGGTAAATTAAAAGTATCCACCTTCGTGCTCTCCTGCCAAGCGAGAGATATGCAGGGAAGCTGATAGTAATTAAAACCTAGAGCATATGAGGTCACGTGCTGTGACTACATTCGTTCTCGCTGTACTTATTCAACAAGTAGCTTCTGTTGCAGCGAAATGATTCACAGGTATATTAGAGGCTGACAGAATATTTCCTTCCTGTTCACAAATTCCACCAAATTCATAATTACTTTATTAGCTACCAATAACTGGATGTCTTTTGTCATGCAGTTTAGGGAGTGGAGCCAAAATCAGACTCACGATTTTAAGATCTGCAGCATTATATTGAAAACGAAGACTCCTCAATGATGAAATTAAAATATTTACATCATAGCAGAAAACTTTTGTATGCTGAAAGAATTTTCAAACAATTAATTTATAAGTTTTGCAAGTTTAAAAATATCTCATTAATATTCTAAATTTTATTACATAATAACTATATTTGGTAATTAAACAAAAATTTTACTGAACTACAAACATTTTTTTTCATTAATGCAAATAATATTATGAATACGTGCCAATACTGAAACCTGCCAGTGTTTTCTAAAACATGAATTCTGTTAGAATCGATGGATAAGGTCTGCGTTTTGAAACAAATTATATTGATCAATACTTTTCACAATAGTATACCTACAAATGCTTGTAACGTAATATTTTAATGGCAAAAACCTTTCCTAAACTGGTATTTCATTTTTAATTACTTAGGTTACTTCGACATTAGGTTATTAGGACATTAGGCTACTTCGAAGCAGGAGACATGAGAAATGAGCAATGCCTTCACCGGTATTCGAACCTCAGACTTCTCGAATACGCGCCGAATATGCTGATCATTACACCACGAAGGCATACTAAGAAAGAGGGAGAAATACCTTATATACTCCCCCTTTCAAAGGGCGAATGGTGATTAGGGGACCTAATCGCCAAATCCTGGTGGTGGAGAATAATCATCCACTACCTTTTTGTTTTTAGTTCGGGCGCCACTGTCAACATTCAGTTATTTCGAAGCACAGTATACATGAGAAATGAGCAATGCCCTCGCTGGCACTCGAACCTCGGACCTCTCGAATACGCGTCGAGTGTGCTGACCATTACACCACGAAGGCATGCTAAGAAGGCGAGAGCAATACCTTTTAACTTAGAAATAAAAATATTTTGTTTTTCAATGGTCCTGAATATGTTCTTTGATTTTGGTATCAAATATATCGATAGATTTTTGTCATGCGAAATACTTTTTGTGTTCCTTTTTTTTATAAACGGCACAAAATTTTTCTAAAGCGACCGCAGGAAAGCAAAAAAGTTAGATTTCGTAATTTTCATTTCTACTTCCAACGGTTACAAAAATAAAGGCTTCTTTATAAGGACTTTTGTGGATACTAAAGAAATGCATACAGTTCATAAATGTGCCGCTACATAGGGGGTCAATGCGGCATATGCTCCTCTAAAATCAAGTAAGAAATATATTTTTTATAGTGTTGCACATATTGTGTATATGCTTTTGTTTTGATGCAGTTTTATAATCTACTTGTGAACCCTCCAAAATTAAATAATTAAATGAAACTTTATTGATGCTTATTACTTCACTTTAATCGTTGCTGCCCCTAGATTATATTCTGCATACGTCCATGTGTATAATAACTATGGCCATCTAAATTAAAATTATATCGAATATAATGTTACGTAATACACATATGACATCTAAAATACCTCTTCTTTGTCTTTAAGCTCGTTATATGTGGGTTTTGAGTAATAATCTAATAATTACCGAAACTGCCAAAAAACTGAGCATGGTGCAGTGTTATAACAGGAGAAAGACTATAAATACGACTATAAATGGGATTAATTGTATACGCAATGTTATGTTATAGCACGTACACTGCGAAAAAAAAGGTGCAGTTCTATATCTTCTGTTCTAATGCGCCGATTGACAAAATTCATGGTTCGAATGCGCCAATTAGGATACGTATTAGATTTATATATAGCATTTTTCTAGCATAGTTATTTTGACACAAAATCGGACTTTTTCTGAAATAACATACCAGTTTTTTTCCATATTTAGTTTCTAAGACTCAAATTATGTCAATGTGGTAAATTTCGTAAAAATTCCTCGAGTAGTTTTTAAAAAATTAGCTCTCAAAATTTTAGCTCCTCCATGTTAATTGAATTTGGTATATATTTATCAATATCTCTTTTCTTATTAAACTTCTTTTACTCTTCCTTTCACATTTCGAAATTTGGTTCATTCCAAATAACATTCACCTGTTTTTTACGATTTGTTTTTAAAATTTGTATTTTAAAATTATTTTTATAAATTTTTCTGAAAACGTTTTGAATTATAACATATAAAATATTTACCATCATCTTAAAGTGGATGTATTTCTAAGCATACCTACAATACAAAATGTTAGAGTTTTTTTATTCAAAATTTCGTAAGATATACGTGAATTTACATTTTGACGTGTTTTGAAATTTGGCATATTTGTTATAAGCGATAATAACGCCAAATGTGGTTTACGTTCTTTTGTTAAAATTATTTGAAAGTATGAATGATGACTTTTTTCCGTTCCTTTGCAATAAAAAAAGGAAAGGAAAATAGGTTTGCTATAAATTAAGAAGTTCGCCAAGTGAATTATTCTTGGCACAAACTGAAAAAAATGCGCCAAGATACATTTTTTAATTTCTCCGTAAATTTCTCACCAAAAACTACAAAATTTAATATCCAGGCATAATTTGAGTCGTAGAATCGAAATATGGGGGAAAATGGTATGTTAGTTCAGAAAACGTTCGATGTGTCAAAATACGTATGTTAGAAAAATGTTATATATAAATTTAATATATATTCTAAGTAGCGCTTTTGAGACAGGAAAAATGCAATTCGAATTTCTTCAATCGGTCCAATAGAACGGAAGATATAAAACTACCCTTTTTTTCCGCAGTGTATATGACACAAGCAAGCAAAAAGTGTTTTAATTCAGTGATATTTTGCAATTTTAAGAAGTCTCAAAATTACAGTACGGATACGAAAAACTCAGTATAATATAAACTTTCTATATTTTGCAGAGATGGTTAGTCTTTCTAAATACATCAACCAGGTTGTGTTTGTTTACAACACGTAATCAAATTTAGGTTACAGCGCCGATGCAGTATGCCTTGCCTATCTACTTATTTAATTAACTCATAAACTCTGAGTAAAAACTTTAAGGCCAGTAAACATTTTTGAGAAAATGTAAAATGAAATAAAAGGGATTCAAATAATATTAATTATTAAAGTTCATTGATAAGAAATAAATATTAAAAACATAATTTGTAACTACATAATTATGAGAAACATGTGGTTATTTACAAAGTTAGTATTTCTGCATGAGTAAAAACTTTAAGGCCACCAGTCATTTTTTTAAAATTAATATAATATAATCGTGTAATTACCATTGAAACTACTATCTTGTGACAACGCTGCAAGTTTCATATTTGTCATACGTTTCTTCGAAGTATTGGTGATCTTTGTGAAGATGGCGAAGGGTAAGAAGTTAACTGATCGTAAAAGAGGAGAGATCGAAGCTTTGTCTTCAACAGGAATGAGTAGTCGTGCTATTGCGATAAAGATAGGAAGATCAAAGACTGTAGTCAACAATTTTTTTAAAATTGAAAGACAATTATGGTAAAAAGAATAATGGGGGAAGACTTAAGCTTTGTCTTCGCGTGATGAAAGAAGAGTTTGCCAACTTGTATCTACTGGAAAGTACTCAACCAGGAAACTAATTCCAACGACAAGTTTAAAAGTTTGTCAAAAAATTATTTATAACACAATTAAAAGGTCTGGAAGGTTAATTTATGTAGCAAAACTGACTAAGCCTCAGTTACTGCAGAGACACAAAATATAGCGTTTGAACTTTGGCCAGAAAGTCATGACCTGGGACAACCAATGGATAGAAATTATTTTTTCTGACGAAAAAAATGGAATTTGGATGGACCAGATGGCTGAAATTTCTACTGGCATCATATAAGAAATGAAAAAGAAATATTCTCCAAGCGCCAATTAGGAAGAGGGTCTGTCATGACTTGGGGCTGTTTTGCTTACAATGGTGTGGACTCAATTTCATTCGTTTCAGGTAGAATGAATTCACAAGGATATCAAAATGTCCTAACAAATCATCTTTTGCCAAGTGCTGAATGTCTTGCTGGAGAAAATTGGAAATATCAGCAAGACAATGCATCGATCCATTCGAGTAACAGCACAAAAAATTGGATCCAAGTCAACAATGTTGAAACTGTGAAATGGCCAGCTAGATCACCTGACCTAAACCCAATCGAGAACCTTTGGGGTGACTTAGCAAGAAGAGTTTATGCAAATGGGAAACATTTTACATCAACAACAGAGCTGCAATTTACTATCGAAGATGAATGGTATAAAACCGACCCCACCCTTTGTCAAAAACTCGTTTCATGCATGAAAACAAGAATATTTGAAGTAATTCGAAGAAATGGCTCCCACACAACCTTCTAAGAATTTGTAATTTTTTTCTTATATGCTATTTTCTATGTTGGCCTTAAAGTTTTTACTCAGGCTCAAATATTCATCTGTGTGTTCTGTAATATTTTCTAATAATAAAATATTTGCAAATTAATTTTTCTAATTTTTTTACTTTTATTTAAGCTCAATAATTATCAATAAAATGGTATTTTAATTCCTCAGTTTAAATGTTTCCATTTTCTCAAAAATTTTTACTGGCCTTAAAGTTTTTACTCAGGCTGTAGTAATAACATAGGCTTACATTGTTTGAATAACGTGTAAGAGAGTAACCATTTCGTTTTCTCAATAATTACATAACCACTACAGAGAGGATATTGGCAGAAGAAGTGAATCTGATGCATTATTTGCACATTATAAATTTTATACCATTTCCGTGGAATCATTCAGTAGCACATTAATTAATTTTATTCATTCTTCCAATGAATTGATTTACCTTAAAGATACATCTCTGTAACAAATACTCAACATATTTCCATACTACAATCATTTACAAATTAGAAATATATATGTCAATGTTATGTTGAATTGTTAGCTATCGATTTCATATTATGCAAATGCATGCAAATCAAACAAGGCCTTAAAGCTACAGCATTAAGATCCAGATCGTGGGCACTTTAATAATACCCAAGGCTACAATTCAATTACTCTATCATTCGATCATAACCACTCGCATTTCGATAGAGGCCTAATAATGAGTTTTACTATGGAATATAACGCGTGTTTCGTGCTTGGAGTGGTCTTAGCAGCAGACCTTAACTACAATAGATAATCCTTTAGCCTCAGCGCAGACGGTTGATTCATGGACGCTAAATGGAATCAGCCGGCAGCGCAAACATATAGTGCGAGCGGAGTGCTACCTAATTATATTTGGAATCAATGCATCACCGCAGCGCATTAATACAGGAAGTACAGACTCCAAATTTGGGGAGCTCGGAATTCATGAATACGAACGTCATGATTGGTTAATTAGGGTTAAATGGAAGGTCAACGTTACGCCCATGTGCGGTGGGAAGGGAAACCTTGCCTTCCATTTGTAAAAGGAAGAATTGGATGAGATAGTGAGAACGATAATTTTAATGATAATCTTATGCGCAAACTTTTGTGGATAGGTTATAAACTCCATAGTTTATGCAAATACGGATCTATAAGAGCCGACGAATAGTTAATTATCGCAACAATTTAATAAGATCCTGCACTTTCGAATCGAATGTTAGAAGAGTATCTTTCTATCAACTTCAATCTTTTTATTAACCTGTTAGGTATTTTCTCCCTGCTTTCCGCATGCCTTCGAGGTGTAAGTTTAAGCATACTCAGCGCGTCAGTGTTCAAGTCCTGACGAGGGCATGGCATATTTTCCATGGCCTCTGCTTCAAAACTCCTATTACCCTTGCAAATCTTATAAAAATGGATAAATTGCTGCATTATCTTAAATTCTGTATCTCTAATTTTAATGCATGGTAATAAATGAAAAATGCGCACAAAAATCATAGTCCGTTTAGTGGCCTAGCTATTGAAAAGTAAAATATGTAATAAAAAGTGAAAAATGTGTATTATGTGTATTATAACTTATGTGTATTATAGCTAAACACTCATGTCCAAAATTAGTACAACTATATTTTTTTAAATAATTCAAAATAGTTACCCATAACATTATTCATTGAAATCGCTGCGTAGAACATGTTAGTGAATGCTTGCAGAAACACAATTCAATAACGCAATAAACTTCAACACTACCAACTTTTCTAAATATTTAAGCTACGACTTTTGGAAGAGGGATTATATATAGACACTCTATGCCCCCTTCTCCATAGAATTTACTTTTTGGATTATTAACTATAAATTATTATTCTTCCTGTGGACTTGCTGCGATTTTTAACATTTACAGACTTCCCTACTTTTTTTTTCATTTTCCTTACGAAAGCATTTTCCAAAATTCACTCGACTTTCCTCTTTCCAGGTAATTTCCTCATTTCTCCTAAAGCTTTACTCCCCACCCAAAGGCTCCCAGTGATGTCACGTGAAGTTGTCGATATCGTCAGTTGATGGTACGTGATAAAACAAAAGCTGCGGCATTAATTCGAGGATAAAATTGCTTAAATGTACTATAAACATCTAGTGATTCTTAAAAGGACACTAAAAAATCACAATAGACCATTTTCCTAATCCGCGAAATTCATCAATAGATAATTTGTTTTTTCTTGCAAGAAAATTTAAAGATTGATTGATTACAGTTAAAATGAGTTTTCGCAATCGTTTAAGCGATAAAGAACCATAATTAAGCTTGAGAATGTCCAGGCTGAAACGGACGCCTTTCGCTGATTACAAGTGCCTCAAATGATGGCATACTGGTTATGATACCAATTTCAACACTAGGAGGTCCTGGAAAGGCTGTCTAAGATCTACGACAACTGAAGAGGATGGGTACGTGGCACTTAATATACGATGCCTAAGAAAAATGAAAGCTAGCGAGCTCTTTCAAGACATCGCTTCTATGTCTGCAACAATTCTCAAGCAAACTTAATACAGACGCTTAGCTTTAGCAGGCCCTTTATTTTCAAATTCAGAAAAGAGCCCGTCTTTCCATCATTTATATGATCAGGTGCACCATTCCTGGATACAGCAAGATTGAAAGCCTCGTCTTCAATAATAAGTTAAGGTGCAGTCATAGAATGATTCTAGACGAGTCTTCTTAAGAAGAGTGTCCGAGACCCGCTATGTTACCCCCAACATAAAAGAAATCACTCATTTTGGGAAATATGAATTTTTATGTGAGAAGCGTCATGATTCACGGCCACCTACATGTCTTTAATGCAGGCATTGAGACCGTGCAGTGTTATATCATAAAGCTCTTGAACCTTATGTAAGGCTTTCTCAAGAAGCTGCAAAAGAGGTTTTTACTTTTATGAATGAAAACGCGAATCCACATAGAGCTCAATTAGTCGACAATTTTCTGGATGAAAGAATGATTGCCATACGGTTTGGCCAGGGAAGTCACCAGACCTAAATCCTATACATCTGTCTGGTATGCTATAGGAAGAGCCATCGCCTAATATTCATACTTTCTCGCGATCCTTCAGGCATTAAACTCCTTACTTTCAGAAAAAAATGGAATTTGTTCCCTCATATATGATCATCAACCTAATTTACAATACCTGATCAAGAGCATGTAAGGCTGTGCAGAGTAGCTATACTCAGTATTAGCTGAACCGTTCTGGAAATGTAGGATATCATGTTTGGGCCATTTAAGGTTGAAGCTTATCCTTAGAAAGCCTTCCACGAAAGAATCCTTTCTCACATCTTAATACCTTGCCTTCAGTTTTAAGTTTATAGCATTGAATGAAGTAAGTTAAGTTTATAGCATTGTATGAAGTATGGTTTTAACAAAATCCCTATTATATATTTCTAACCATTCATCAGTATATTCACAGTTTCCAACGCCTAATGGCAGATCGAAACTGGCTAGAAGCTTGCCGAGGTTGAAGAGGCCCACCAGCTGCCGTACAATAGATTGTTGAATACTAGTAGTCCGACTCCAGGCCCAAATTCAAACTAACGGTCAATGGCGCTTGGTATACACTGGTGTGCAAAAATTAAGGACGAGACGGTTTTTTCAATATAACTTTGTACAAAAGCTTTCCAAATCAACACATTTAATACCGTAAGATCCCCAATACGTAAGAACATGAGTAATGTAAGCAACACTTACTAAAAGAGAAATCAGAGGGATAAAAAGAAGCTTTATTGAAAAAGTAGCATGGAGCACAATGCGACTGAAGGCCGAAACATCCCTGTGATGGGTGTCCAGCAAGAAACATCCGGTCTTTAATAGGGGATATGATCTCCGTTGACTGCTAGGCAGGTTTCACATCATTTGTGAATGCTAGATATGGGATTGTTTGTTAATGAGCTGTTGAGACACTGCTGCTCGTTCCTCTTGTAGCGCCAATCGCAGTTTCGGAATCGTTACTGGCGATAAGTTACGTGCTGCCACGGGTCTCTCTAGTAAGTTCCGTACATGCTTGACGGGATTTAGATGAAGAGACCTTGCCGACCAATCCATGTGCTCAATATCTTCATTCTCCAACAGCTCTTCAACAGTAACTGTGCGATGAGGTGGAGCGTTGTCGTCATAACCCTTGTGAAAAGACGTATGTAAGGAATAAGAACCTCGTTAGAATAGCAGTCCCAGGTGATGAACCTCCTTGGGGGATATGAAGGTCTGTCCGGCTACCAAACATTATGTCTGCTCGAATGAGAACTCCGCGACCTCCAAAACAGTCCCTTTCGATGATGTTGAAGGGGTTATTGCGTGTTCCCCGCTCTGTCCAGATGTGTATGTGTCTAGAATCGCAACTCAGACTAAATCTGCTCTCATCTGTAAAGAGTACTCGTCTCCATTCATTGTCTCTCCAATTCCGGTGTTCCCGGCACCACAGAGAACGCCTTCTCCGATTGGCAGGCGTTAGAAGTACACACCGCACAGGGCGTCGTGCAAACAGACTACTACCGTGCAGTCTTCTGGCCACGGTAAAACGCGATATCGGTCGTCCAGTCGCCTGTGTCGTGTGTCTAGCGATTTCTCCCGCTGTCTGCCACCTGTTTCTTCTGGCCTGTAAGGCAATATACCGGTCATCTGCGGGTGTGGTTCCTCGTGGACGACCACTACTAAACCCCCGGATAGCTGTTCCTGTAGTTAGAAATTGTCTCCAAAGTCGTGAAACGATGCTGTGAGCAATTCAAATCTCTGCAGCCACACTTGTCACACTGCGGCCTTCCTCAAACTTCCCAATGATTCAGCCTCGGATAAAAGCATCCAGATGTCGTCTAACAGATTGATTATTCGCCATTTCTCGCTGAGGCAGCAACTTGGTGTGATTTTGACTGCTATACGGCGTGCAATCTCTTTGCCAGAAATACTGATCTTACACCGACAACATGCTTTATACTACTCAGGCACTCCCCAATTACGTCTACCTGCATATCTGCGCATGTGCTACCGTACATCACCTTACTTAATCTCCTGATTGGTCTTTCTGTCCGCTCTGCCTCTTCGTTCAGCTGATATGCTAATTTTTCGACTTCGTCCTTAATTTTTGCACACCAGTGTAGCTTTTGCGGTCCCTCCCTCCCTATGTAACAGGATAAAGAGTCAAGTTCTTGTGAAGAAATCCTTCATTAAGGCATTTGTGCCTTCAGGAAGTGAGTCTTAGTGCTTAGCCGTAGCCTCAAATAATCCATGCTTTAGGTTGAGTATGTTTGACTCATTTTTATCTCCGATTTTGTATTACTTATACACGCTTTTAAGCAGCACCTAAAGTAATATCCTGATCAACAATGTATTGGAAAGCTTCACAAAATACGGGTGCTATGTTTTATTGCTTTTTATGTTCATCCAATCAAAACCCTGAAGAAAGTGCTTACTAAAAAAACTGCAAAGAAATAGAGTAACGATTCTTACCCAAATGACATATGTTGTTAAAATTATCCAAATTCAAGAAAATCTCGGAAAAAAACCACTTTCTGTTTTTGCTTTAGGGGACGTTTGCGAGAATCGCTGTTTTTTCATGACTCATTAACAAAAGTAATTTTAGGGTAACTTTTTTTTTCTTTAGGAAAGAAAAGCAAAGTATAAACAAGGCGAGTATATTTTCCCTTTCCCTTTAATATCACCAAATATAAATCATGAATCATTTCCCTCCGCAAAATTTGCTTATTGGATGCTTTGATTTGACACACTCCCCCCATGCAAATATTTTTTTCCCTCGCATGATAATTAAAAAAGCTGAGAACGTAAATTAAAAATTGAAGCTTATAATATTTTTAAAAAGCCTGTTCTTGGTAAATTTGAAACGAAAAGATGCAATTAGAAATGGAAAATGCTGTACCTAGCAGAGTTACTTCAAATACATTATTTACAATTTTTTTTAATCCTGTTTATTTTTTTAAAGAAATTTCGAACGTAAGTCCATAAGTATTGCAGTTATCTCGTTAACTACACTTCCAACCGAATAGCTTTTTTCAGGAAAATGATTTATTAATTTTTGCACATAACCAATAACTTATGGTATCTGAAGAAAAGAAAACTAATGATCTTCAAATACATTTGAATAGATTGAATGAAGTCAGTTTACATGAAAGCAGTAATGATAAAGAAGAACTCAAAAATTTCATAAAGTAAAATCATAATTCAATTATTGAATACATCAAAAATAATGATTGTTTATCTCAGAGTTCATACTGATAATCAAATATCAATATAAATATTTTCGAACTTTTATAAAATACAGCTTTTTTTTTCATTATTTCCCTTTTAGCATATTTTATAGTAAAAGAACTTTTTCTACGTTACGTAAATTAGCATTTTTTATTCTACAATTTTGACGTACGAAAATAGAATATATAAGCTATACAACCATGAATAAAAATTTCTTAGTATAAATGTTCGAAAGTTATGTGCAAAAAAAGCGGTAGCACAGCAAAAAGTTCTCATTTTGCGAGAAATAGCTATGTTTAATTCCATACTAAATGCTAATTCCAAAATTAACTCATTAAAAGAAATCATTACCAATTCCAACTGAAAACTGTTTATCATAATTCTAATTCCCTGCACTAAAATGTGTAAAAATTGCACTTTTATTAAAGCTCACAATGCATAGTCAAAAAACATCGAAAAGCAGATGACACAGAACGTGTTTAAAGCAAGTTAGGTAACAAATGTTTATCCGTCATGCGAGAACGCAATTTACTGCAGCATTAAAACATTTTTATTTCGAGAAATATCCTCACCGGTGAAAGGAATGCACGGTGTAGACCGAAATATGTAATGAGCGCACCTTAGGAATTCTGAAGTATTATTGTTCTTCCAACAGATAGAACGACCTATCATTAAATTCGAATAAAGCTGCACGTCATCCGAGCTTTTGTGCAAGTATTTTCGTCCCGTTTTCAAAATGTGTACTAATAGAAGTAATTTTTGGGCAAGTTATTGGGAATGCTTTTCAAAAGATATCGCATCAAATGAAATTTCTGAAAAGCTTATACAGTCATAAAAGTAGACATACTTCACAAGCGAGATTTCTGCAGTCTCGCACCAGAAACGGGTTATCTTTATATTCAACCATAAGTTTTGTAATTAACGATACGTTACATAGAGCTCAGCACCTCCATTAACCAGTTTGAAAAGGCAAGAATGTTTTTAGATTAATTAAATATTTTTATTAACTTTAAATACCCATTTTAGGATCTTCATGTGAATTATCAAAATCTGATTTTTTAAAAATTTCATTTCAGCAATAGTTATAATTTGGTTTGCGAGATTCTGTTTCATCAGTGGTGGCAAAATATGTAAGACATGGAAACATGGCAAACATCTGCCTGCTGCGGTCTTTTCGATCAGGATTACATAAAAGAAATAGGTTTATTTACATAAAAGAAATAGGATTCAACCCTAATAAATTATTACGGTTTTCTTGTTTAATCTAATAAGACACAGGTTCCACCAGTGGCCGAGAGAAAGCTGCTAAGAACTTATAGTTCGACATAGATTCTGTTCCTACAAGTGGAACAATCCCTAAAGTCACTGAACACTGATAGCTCGACCTCCGTTAGATTTCAAGCGACCGGAATGGCTGCATGGGAGTTTCCGTGGTGCCCCCCTTTTGGAATGTGAATACCAGCTAGTTTCATTTAGAAAGTGTACCATAGAGGCAATTCTTTCCTAAACCAGAGAGCCCTGGAGTGCTTTGCCGTAGTCAAATAACCAAACCCTAGCGACCTAGTGAAATGCGGGGAGGCCCGATCCGCCTAGTCTATAAGACCAAATGATCTTAAAAGGGTCTCCCTTTCGCGAAAAAAAAAAACTAGCGATAAAGTAAAACAAAGTAACTCAAAATATATCATTACATGCAGAAAGAGAACATTCATCCAATAAAAACTGCAAGACAACACAAAACGATAGAAGGAGAAATTAATTAACTAACTCAAAATGAGGGGGTTAATCAAAAATAAATATGAGGAAGAAGCAGATTTTGTTTCAAATCAGACCTAGTTTCAAATCTCGGAGCATGGGCTAACTGCACTGGTGTTTTCAGTGTTTTGGCCATGTGTAACGTGAATACAATCCCATTCCCCTCGACGGCATCCCTCCTTTCAGACAGATAGCCCTATCCTGTTTCTCCATAATTAAACCAAACCACTATGACTTGGTACTCGCAAATTGCCAGCCTAAGCGGGGAAATTCCTTCGAGAAAGACTTTCCACACTGGCCCCACTTCCCACGATTGAGTGAAAAACAATGTTGCATTTATACCATAATTTGAAACGGAACAAGCCCGCTGGACACTTTATTTCGGTCCGAGGTTGGAATATCGCGAACGGGCTGGCTGCATGGGCGATTTCGCGGTTTTCCCTTTGTGTAACTTGTATACGAGTCAGTTCCCTTTAGAAATTCCCTCCCAAAGGCTTTCCTCCTCCTACGCAGATAGCACTTTAAGTGCTTTGTCATAATCACTTCAGAGAGAAGTGATCAGAAAGCTCCGTCTGGAACAAAGTACCAGAGTACAATAGTTTCGGAAGATTTCGAAAATATTTTTTAGTTTATCTCACTAAATTTTACACTAAACCAAAAATACTCATAGATTTTGTAATAAAATAATTCATAGCTTACAAAATATCGGCTTCCGTTCACGGTACTTTATCGTTAAATTTTAATGAAGTTTTTTTGTGTTTTTACTCTTTTTGCCTTGCCGCGAAGTGAGAACTGAATTTATTGAATGAGAAATACATCTCTAATCTAATGAAATTCGAGGAAAAGTGCTTCATATTAGCAGAAAATACTTTCGCCAGTCTGTTTCGGAGAGAAGAGAATGTTTACGAGTAGAGCATTCCCATTAAATAAGCCGTGCTGAATCGTCTGTGAAAAACTTTAATTTCTTTTAGACAACGTTTTAGATTTATTATAATATTTGAATGTCTAAATGATTAAATGAATAAGATGTAACTCTTAAGTGAACCTAGAGCCAGAATATCGCTATGGAAAATAAATATAGTGAATTTTAAAATGCGCATTTATTTTATTGTGGTGTATGCGCTATCGACGAAGTAGATTTAATTCAATAAGTTTAAATGAAATGCAGGAAAAATGCGTATAATTCAATATTCTGTACAAGGAAGTCATGTGGTGAACACATAAGATTTTTTTAATTTCATGTTACTATCAGTACATGCGCTGCTTTAAATTTCATGTTACTATCAGAGTATATGCGCTGCTACGAACGTGTAAAAACTGCCAAGGTAAAAAATATTTTATCGTTAAATCAAAACGGTTAAATTGTAAATAACGAAATAAACATAGTTAGAAATGGGGTAAACTAAATTGCAAATGGTGTTAATAAACAATATTTCTAAGGTAGCTTGATCATTGCAATTGCATTTAAAGTGGCTTAAGAAAGTTGATTAGGCTTTACTTTTTTTGACAGAGTTCATTTGATATGCATCATCCGCACCTATTGCTGTTACTCCATGCCTTTTTTGTTTTGCATTTTCTACGGGTAGTTTTGTTTTACGCTGATGGTTTGTGACTATTGTGTAATGAAGGAAACAGAACTAAATTTTCTCTAACAGAAGGCCCGGGTAATCAGCACTAATGTATATTAAGGAAGAATCTTCATTACTTTTAAAACAGATCAAGATTTGGTTCAATGAAATAAAAACTTATAAAGGTTATGTAACATTTGTGACATGATGAGGTGTTTTAAAATGTCCTGTATTATTAACATTTAATAATTATGTTTTAACCAAATCTTGCTTCTCGTATGAAATAGTAAATGTCTCGGAATACTCTGAAAAGCTAAAATTTATCAACTGCATTTTGTTTTGAGTCAAAAAAACCGCTATGAAATCAAACATTCATTCGCAGTTAAAATCTAAAATAATTGCGCTTTAGTTCTCCTTTGAAAACTTTCACCCACATTCGTAGAATTATAGAACCATTATCACTTTACAGAGTTAGCAGCTATATAGTTCTGAATTTTCATGAAAAATAAAACACTTCATGAAATTTTAAGGTTTTGGAAAAGTCTCGAAAACTGAAATCTTCTATAAATCATCCATAAAAACATCTATATTTGAGCCCAAGACCCAATGTGGATTCCTACGAAAATCTAATAAAAGTAGGGAGTAATATGATCTAATCGATCAAATGCAAAACAAAAATTGTGCCACCAACAAACCCACTTTGTGTTCCAGATCGAAGCACACCTTAATTTTACTAAACTTTCAGTCGGCAAGAGTGAAACACCTATAGAGGTCTTGAAATGTCTTGCCCTTCAAACCTTTAATACTAAATATCCGAATCCGGTTTATTCTGGCCTTTTTCCTTTCCATAGTCAGACAAACTAGGAACTATAGTCAAATAAACTGCTAGAACCGAACTTCTGAAATGCATTTGAGGGCAAAATGGAGCGCGCATTTAAATTATAAATGCACACATTATAAATGCGAGAATATCAGATTCAAGAGCAGCAGTTTAAGCCATTGGCTCCTTAGAAACCCCTTATCAACCTATATCAACAAGTTCTTCAGTGCCGAGAACTAAAAGCCGAAGCATATTGCAGAAGAATAAGAAAATTAGAATAAAATGGAATACCTGGACATTGCCACATCTATGGCAATAAGCACAGATTTCCTAGCACAAAAAAGTGCGTTACTATTACAAGCAATAACCTCAAACTCATACCACTCAATAAAGCTAAACATAAAACAGTCTGAGACAAAGGCCTCAGTTGAAACTGTTGGTTAGCATTGAGACGAAACAATGGATCTCATTTTCCTACCAGAATATCCAGGACTTAATGCTCTGGCCCTTTTTCGGCCATTTACAGACCATGATTGCCTGGATGAACATACGCTGAATTGGTATATTTGTTTAACAATTTTGCCCACTCTAATCTTATGGAACCCGTGAACAAGCCCACCTTTGTCGCTGTGGGACATTTCTTGTTTATAATTCAAAGATTACACGATATTGGCGGGCCAAAGACCGTCTTAAGCAATAATTTTCGGTCACTTTTATTATGTTCCGTCTTTGAACTTGATATATTTTGCCTTGCCATTAGAAAAAAGTGATTCATGAAATTATAAAACATTTGAATACAGCGTTTTCTGAAAAAGTGGTCGAAATTTGCACTTCAGTATGTTGGTGTTAATTCAATTTATGAGTTATTTTATTCAGATTTTCGTATTCAGTGATTTTAACCACCAAATGATGGAACAAATATCATTTGGGTGAATATATTGGAACAAATTGAAACTATGAGATTTAGGTCACGATCAGAGTAAAGCAAATTAAAGCCGTCATAACAGATGATATTGTCAGTCTTCAACTGGCACATATTCATAGAGAAAATTCTGAAAATGGTTATGAAACCAGCTCGTTCGGAAGAATTTAATACCGGGTCAAACTACTAATGTTATTCATAACTACTCATAATTTGAGAAGGAAAAATGCGAATGAGCATTTTGCACAAAAAAGGTTTTAACGGCTTGGCAGCAAGTTCTATTAGTTTAAATTTATCTGCAATTTTTAGCCCGTTATATTTATTTTTTTTATTCGGACATTTTTCTGGAATCTAAATAAGTCTGAAGTCCAAGAAATTTTAGAAATTTACCCACCAGGCAAAATTTAAATTAAAAATTAGAACCCAGTATTACACTACAGTGTTACACTAAAAGATCAATGTTATCAGCTTTCGTGGCCTCTCCTAGCTACTTTCCTATCTAAAAGTGAAAATTTCAGTCATTTATTTAGCAGGCTGTTCGACAGTAATGAAGAAGTGAAAACACCGAATTTAATTCTTAGGAACTTATTTCCCCATTCGCTATAATAATTTTAAAAACTAATATGTCCTTAACAGTAAGTATTAACTATTTATAGATGAAGAATTATTATTTACAGGCAGAATTTTACAGATGAAGAAATTATTTACTTTCTCAATTAACAAAGAACTTCAGAAATCAAAGCATTCTTAAATTCTGATCAGCGATTCAATTCCCTTAAGAATTTCCTTCTTGCTGAATAACTGAGGCTCTACAACTCAGTTATAAATTAAAGTGTACAAACACGTTTTGTAGACCAAAATGTTTCCCGAGTTTAAGTGGAAACAATAAAGACCAACGTCTTTAAAATTAATCAGTTTTAGAGTCTAACATCGAATACTCACAATTATAAATAGAATACTTAAAATAGAAATGTTTCAAGAATTCCCTGAACGTAAAAGTTTTTAAGTTAGATTTTGATAAGCACTGAACACAAAGTTATGACCGACGAAACTTTAGTGAATATTAAAATTTCTGCAGCATCCCGAGATTCATCCGCATAGGTCTTTAATAGGTAAAAACATGCCAACTCTAACCTACAAAATAACAACCACAAAACAGAAAACAAGATAAAACATTAACATGAAATAAGACAGAAAATTCATGATCCTGTTAGAATGGCTTCCTATTCAAGAAACGTATTCCCACTTTTGACACTACTACTATTTGTGTAAGAATTTCAAAAACGTGATTTATTTTAAAACAGAAAAACCGCGAAGTGTCTACCAGATGCTCTGCACACTAGGGCTAGCTGCCTAAGGGAAGGGATGCCTTCGCGGAGGAGTTGCTCAGACAAATTGGCTTATATCCCCCGTTACACATAAGGAAAGCACGAAAACTCCCATTGCAGTTAACACCTTAGTCTAGTGTTGAACTGCCAGTATTCAGAGACTTTACCTCTTTACCGGCATCTGGTGGGCTCTTATTTCTTCAGTTCCTGTATACAGAACAGAAAGTGGTCAGGACTTGGGTTACCTTAGTGTATCTAATTTTAAGCAAGGTTTATGATTCTATATAACAGCCCAAGAAAATTTGGTATTCATATAACTTCGATTATATTTGTCTAACTTTGCTCAAATTTATACTTGTGCTACGATTGATAATGCGATTAAACAGCAGTTTGGTCAGGGATTTAGGTTAAACAGCTGGCTCGTTACTTACTGTCAAGACCTATTCGTAGCATGGATTGATGAACCAAATCTAATTTTCATTAATAACTAGCGCGTCAAATTGATTTCAGTTGAAAGAAACCATTTTTTCAGGAAATCGTTTAACTACACAACAGTCCTTTACAAAATGACATCAATAGAATATTTTACAACAGGCATTGAAGTATTAAGGAAATTAAGTTTAAAGAGTTGTTTAAAGGAAGCGCTGCTGGCATTTGTTCCTAACATTTTTTTGCACAGTAACTAGTTAACTGGCGCACACAAAAAAATTAGAATGTTAAATATTCATTTACAAATTGTTTAATCAATGCAGTATGTTTGATTTGGGAAGTATATAACAGGCATGTTATTTTAAGGTAAGGATCCTCTGCCTTCCGATTTAGTTCTTTGAATTTTAATGAAAATTATCATGCATGTTCAAGTTTTCTTAAAAGTGTTTAAAGAACACGCTTTCGTATAATCCTGCCATTAGAACTAGAATCATAGTTCAAGAGTAAACATGAAAGAGTAAGGTCTGGAATTTATTACCCAATTCAGAGCCTTATTGTCAAGACAATAGGTCACATGTTTACAGGAGGCCTCCTCCGCATCTCTTCGGAGAGTTAACTAATGAAAGGATATAATTGAACAATTGACTTAACCGGAACATACCTGAGCATATTCTTCGATAACTTCCATTTTTAAATTAGTTGCTTTTCAAAGCGTATTCAGTACTGATGATTCAAACTAAATTGTCTATTGAATTAGACTACAAAACACTTGTAACTAATGATCGCAATTCTCTGCAACATTAAAATTTAGTATTTGTTAGACTGGATTACCTAAAGCATTTTGAGTTTCCATGCAAATTATTTGTGATCCAGATCATTTTACTTCACACGCACAGCTATGCTTTAGAAATTAACGAAGTTTAGAATAAAGGGCATGCAGGAATATGCATTAAAGAATGATGCATTTCTTAAGTTTTAAACACTCGAGTCTATAAAACAGATTACAAATATAGCTTCATTTCGTATGACCGGAAGTGTTCCTAGTTTCTTTTGTTAAGTCTTGAACGGTCTAACAGTAAGATCTTCAAATTGTTTCCACAAATAGCTTGCGACAATTTTCAAAGGAATAAATTTAATGCAACGAAATCTAGCCTTTGTTGTTTCGCATGAACAAAACTTGTCATTGCCCGAATAAGTTGTCTACAGATATAAAACCTGAACAGGAACAGGTAACTCAAAACAGTTAAAATTCAGTTCGCTCTGTATAGATCTAAGGCATCTTTGAAAATATATACATCCAAAACTGAAGTACAGTATAGTTCTACAAGTTAGAATTGAGGAAGTGCTTGTTTACATTACCAGTACAGGCAAATTAGGTACTCAAAAGCTCAAATATACAAAAGCAGAATTGGAAAACTGGAGATCTGACAGAATTATTTATCTCCAATTAACAATTAAAAGTACATGAGATTGAAGTATTACTAAAAGGAAAATTTCAGGTGGTAAGAATTTAGAGTTTCCTTATTTTTGCAGTCTTGAGTAGTGAGAGTTGTTTTTGTAAACATTTATCTGAATACTTTGTACTCAAGTAGGTATGTCAGGAAAAAAATTAGGAGACGAGTTTTAGATAGCATGGAGATCATTACCAAGTATTTTATTATACTAGTTAAATCACAAAGCTTTAAAAATATATTAATTCAAATAAACTAAAACATAAAACAACAAAAAGCTAACATTTCATGTTGCTTTTAAAAACCTTTGATCAATGACTATCTTCAGTTGGTATCTGTTGTAGTTGTTGGTACACTAGCATACTGAGATTTATCTTCACTTGAAGAGCTCTTCTCACAGCAACCTGTTAATGCCAAAATTTTTTAATTTAGTGTTTGGGCTGTTTTGTTAGAATACAAGCATCAGAATCTACTACATTTTAAACTTGCATTAAACATAGGACTTGATGTACACAATGTCTTAGCAAATTGCAGGAAATTTTTCATAGTCTCTACGAACAGAATTTTCTGCGCAGTTAATCGCTTGCTTTAATGCAATGAACATTTGCCACATATCTGAAAACTGTAAAATTACTAGAAGGAACAATAACGAAGGCATTTGAAACGTATAAGCATCAGATGAAAATACTGGAAAATTGATAATTGTTGAAAGAACGTCACCAGTCTTTCAAGAATTACATAGGCTTGTCAGTTCCCAAATTTAACGTGGAACACCACGTTAAATTTGGTGGTTTCACGGAACTTCCACGTGGTTTTTAAGGAAAGTTCCTATTTTGTCCCTAACGTTTTCTGTTATTCCAATAACCGGCGTCACAGCCTGATAAAACAGTTCGAGAGAAAAGTTTATTTCCAAGAACCCCAAAAGAGGCATATAGATTATCTTCCATAATTAATTGTTGCTTTAGATGCAAGGGAAGAGATCCAGAAAAGCTTAACCAAAGACAAACTATTCTGTTTTAAGAATAAAGCTGTATGAACTTCCTAGTCTAGTCATACAAGGATTGTACGTCGCAGGCAGAACGTATACACTCTTGTAACTTCCGATTTTGTATGCATGTAGTTTTACGACGCAGTATATGTGGTTATAGGTATGCAGCTACAGATTGTTAGAATAAACTGGTCACTTTTGCACAGTAAAACTTGGCAGCGTCAAAAAAAAAAGACCGTCGAACGATATATTGGCGAGAGATGATTCTGGCTATACTTTGAGTAAGAAGTCTAAAAAGGATTTTGTACTTGCGTTGTGCTTGGGCTTAATTTTTGCAGCCATGTTACCGTCTTTTTATGGAATATACTCCTTATAATATTACCCAAAAGGTAAGCCTAAAGATATTTAAAATTTATATAATATATATATATATATTATATAAACGAGTCTCTTGCAAGTTCCTTTTTTCAACACGTCAGTTTAAATGTTTGTGAAGCCTTAACCGATTTGTTTTCTATTTGAGCTAAGCAAACGTAACTTGTTAAAGATTCCATAGTTATTCAAATTTATAATTCTTTAATAAAACTCTGTTAAATAGAGTGTAGTGAATTTAAACTCACTATCTGTACGACATATCAAGCCATGAAATCATAAGGTAAAGTTATATCCAAAACTAAGTTTTAGAATTCAACATGGAAGCCATGTAAAAAATATTAGGAAATTTTATGTTCTATTCAAACTGCGTTTCGACACGAAAGTTGGTGCTTCCAGAATTTCTCTTTACAAAACAATTCTATGAACATCTTGAAACAAGGCTTCAAAGTTTTTGTTCAAGTAAAAAGTTATTAGGATAACACTTAACTGGGACTCGAACCCTTACTGCAAATTAAGGTGATGAGGTTTACTACCGTATAACACAGCTGATAAGATTCACCAAGCTCTACTATCGGATTACTGGTTACAAGACATTTTAGCGCTTTCTGTTGATAGTTTTTATATAGTGGATTCAATTTTGGATTATTCAAAGTACAGTAAGGCCCTCGCTTAAAGTAAAACGATGCCTTCTTGGAGGAAATATGGTTCATTCACATACGGGAAATACCCATCAGGATAGGCCCGTTAGCCAAGATTCAGTCCCCAGTCAAACTGCCAAATATTCAGATATCTTATTTGCTCGGTCATTAGAATGCTTGTTTCGCGTGATAAAAAGACAACACTAAAGGCAATTTTTATTGGAAAAATTTTCAAGTCTCAAGAGAAAGTCTTATTAATTACGGCAAAGCAGATAGACTACCAATTTATGCAGAGAATATACGTATCGATAACAAATACAAAGAAACATACCGTGAAGAATTGTCCTAAACAGATACATATATAATAAGCCTTTAAGAAGACTAAAATAGCCAACCATCATGGTAGTTTCTTGGTCAGCTGTGTTAAAACTATAGTAACGAAGTGTTTTAGGAAGGAAACCTGTCATAGTTTTAATTTAAAAGTAAAATGTCATTTAAAAATGAATGAATTCATTTCAACTGGACTACCTGAATTACTTTGAAGTATGCAGAGGCCATCTTCCTAACGAAACGAATACCTCTAATCGATTAAGATGAATAGGAAACAAGTTTCCCTTTATACCGTGAAAAAACCACGAAAACCATGCAGCAGTTGGCCAATTCCCCAGTATTTAAACCCAGGTCAAAAGACCAGTGTTCAGAAGTTAATACATTACCACTAATGGGAGAAACTAATTTCGAAAATTGTTCAATAGACAAGCATCGCCATGTAACAAATTATTTGAAAGAAAAAGTTTAATCTTTTAAGTTGCCAGCGCTGTTTCCCATTCTTCTTGTGAAGTTCTTAAAGTGAATACCAAGGTGAGTGAAGTTTATGCTCCTTCGAGGCCATACCTCTTCGACATTCCAGAGTGCGACATTCTTGTCTACCGAGTTTCAATGATACAAGGATTCGACGTTATGCTAGTTGACCTTGATGGAGACTAGCAAACCTTAATAGTATAGTAACTAGGAAAGGCCACACCTCAAGGAAGAGTTTTGCATGAGAGTTCACTAAAATTCTCTAGCAGTCTTGAAAATTTCAAGATAGTCTATGTTTATGGCATAAAATGCTCTTGGCGGACCTGAGTTTCAGATGAAATGTGAAAACCGAAGACGGCATTTCAGGTAAACAAGATAGTGAGCCTCTGACCTTCAACTCACTCGAGAACCAGTGACGTAAGATAAAACTTCATTATCACAGAAAAATTTGCATCTGTTTAGAAGTTTCAAGTTGCTTTTATTACAATACATTTCTATGAAGTATGTTCAAATCACTTACTTCAAGTTCATACACTCATGAATTAAGATTTAACACTAATTACGCAAGATAGAGTGGCATTTGTTCTATGGTTTTGGAGGATTTCAGTGCACTATGGTTTTAAATATAAACCGAAAGGAACAAGCAGTCTCTCATAGAAATTGCTATTAACGAATATAATCATTAATACATAAATTTATACAAATTCCTCGTTATCTAATCGCTGTATTGCATTTCTGTTTACCTGCAAATTTATTCAGGTGAAGATTAGCCCGTTTAATCACCTGCTAATGAGTTTTAGCGGAGCTAATCTGGAATTCAACACACGCTCAATGGCGTGCAGTGCACTAATGCGTCTAATATTTCAAACTAATGCAACGAAACTGAATAACTTCGGAGAAACTAGAACTTTAAACTTGGGTATTATGCATTTTATACATCTGAAAATTTGAACTACAAATTGAACATTAGAAAACTTAATTGTAGTTTAGGATTAGATTTTAACAATATCGCGGAAGTTTTGTATCTAGTAATTAAACCCTAGTATTGGAGCTTAAAAGATTGATGAGACTGAGTACTTAAGTTCCTAGTGATAAAATGAAGTATATTGTATATATGTTACACAAAACTGGACAGAAGTGCTAATGCTCTTAAAATAGTACAAATTTATAAAGACATTGATGCTATTTCGTAATTGTAACCAATTTGTCTTAATATCTGCAAGTTCCGTGATAGTCATCGATACGTCTTAACGATATTAATAAGGTTTGTAAATATATCACATTGAAATTATCAACACTGTAATTTATTTCATTACGGAAAATCATAGTAAGGTTATCTACCTAAGGTGACCTTATGAATTTGGCTCATTTACATTGGCTATGGGCGAAGGGACTGGCTATAGGGCGGACATGTCCATGAAACCAACTCTTTCGCCTTGCTTTGAACACGGGTCGAGCTACCAGTGTTTAGTGGCAGTTGGACACTTTGTCTTAAACCAATGTTAACGAAGCAAATTAACAAACCGTAAAATCTATGCCGTGCTTCATTTTACACATTTAATATGAATAATTCTGATCTTCATTAACTAGCTTGTGAAGAAATGTCACTTCTGTCGAATGGGCCGTGACGAAAAGTGATTTATTCCTAGATTTCTACAGTAAAGCATGATTTAAAACTTTATACATCTTACAACGCGCTTTTTTATCAGTCTCAATAATAAAATATTAATACGACGCATTAATTTCTATCACTATTTTGCCATCGATTTTTCAGGAAGTGACAACTTCTGCGTTAGTATTTCGCAATTTTATATTAAAATACGAGGAGAAAGACTTAGGATATGCAAGAGTAGACCAGGGGAGAGTATGCGAATAGTGCCTGGATAATTTTAAGCTAGAATGTTTCAAAGGTTTGCTGAAGGGGACGCATTATGTGGTAAACATATTTCAATTGGATTGTTCGCACTCCATGCTCACTGTGGTTTAAGGCTTAGCATTACAAATCAGGTAGGATGACGTAAGATTTTATGGAAAAAATTCCGTGCATTTCCAAATCTTTGAATAGTGTTGTACTCAATGTGAGCAGTTCAAATTAGCGATTGTTCTCATTTTGTTTTAAGTTTTATACAATACATGAGTAACTGACTGACGAATTCAGTTATGAAATTTTGTTTAAGTTTTTTCTACCTTATAAAGAAAATTTGATAAAGGGAAATAGCATATTAAAATTCTACACCTAAAATATACACTACATTCTTAGAAATTTCGACTAAGATAATTTCATCCGTTTTACTGTAAGAGAAGTTAAGTTTATTTGAATATGAAAAAGACACAGGGGCAGATGGACCTCGTGTCTTTGACCGCGTGAAGAATGCCTTCCTGAGGGTCTTTGAGGGAAACACTCGAATTTACATTACAGACGGAATGAACAAATGAAACCATGCTGTTGGCCTGTTTCTTTTGGAATCGAACTCTGACCAGGTCGATGTATCAGTATTCAGCTGTGTTAACTATTCGCTCGCTGTCGGAGCTCTTTATAAAGCAGAATTTAATATACCGAGGAATACTTTAACATCAGTATAGAATATTCATGAGTTACATTTATGATGAATACAACTTGAAGTATGTTCATTAAAGGCTGATCAGCCTTCGGCCCCCGACAGAAGTTCTTGCTCAGTATGATATTTCAGTTTGTAAATATCGAAATTATGCTGCGCTACGAAAAGCATTACATGTTCAGGTTAACAAATTCGATATCTTAAAAGTAGGAAATAAACTCACAAAAATTTCAGAGTTTTGTCTTGCAGATAAGGTGAGAGCTATAGTTTTCTAAATTGATTAATTTTTGGAAAGAATTTCGATACAGTTGGCTATGGTAATCTATTTTAGAAGTTTAAAATTCAAATATCCAAGTTATTTAAAGCATTGAAATTTATAATTAACTACAGCAAAGATTGCTTTTATGGGAAGCTTATACGTAAAACATTTAATTTCTTTGCAAGATCAAGAGCAGTATTTACCATTTCATGGTAAATTAAAGAAATGATCATGAAAGTAATCTCGATGTATTGCTTCATGGTAAATGAAATTAATGCTCGATATAACTTCCAATAACGTAAGTTTTTACAAGTTACCTGATAGGGGATCTGCGGTTCCTTCAAATGGCAGCTCGTTGATTCGGTTACTGGCAGTGCGCTCCATACTTTCTGCAAAAGTGTTCAAACATTAAAATCTATAAAAAAACGCTTTTCACATTTAAATTTATAGATTGTATAAATTTAAGACCTCAAGAAAGTGGTTATATGTTCAAATGCACATTCTACGCTTAAGTGTTCATTGTAAATATTAACAATTATTAAAGTTCTTTAATTGCCAGTTTTCGTAAATTCGTTCTTTAATTGCCAGTTTGCCACTTTTATGTAGTAGAAACCTAAGTATATAGAAAAGTTTGAGAATAAATTCAAGTAACACATAATCTATTCAACTAAAGTTGTTAAAATGTAAACTGAAAAAAGCCGTAAGTAATTTTATGCAGGATAGTAGTACAGTATTCCGAATAACTGAAATTAGTGTAAATGTTAGGCACGAATAAGTAGAATGTTGGGCTAATAAAAGCTTCTGGTAACTGATATTTTCTTAAAAAGTTGATAATTAGTCTTAAAAAGTTTAACAAATTTTATTCTGCTGCATGAAGTTAATAGAAATTATCTACATTAATTGCGTAACATCTATATTCGGAATTTTATCAACCTAATTTCTTATGCAACACCTGCGAGAATTAAAGTCAGATTTCATTAAGTCTGAATTATCCGTTATAAAGAAGGGATTAAAAGTATTTCAGTGATAAAGAATAGGATTCAACACATGCAGTGAACAGAATAAAAATCCTATTCAGCTTCGGTCCATACTCTGACGAAAACGACTGGCGTAGTAATTGAAATTGCTTGCGTAAATCTGTCAGGACCAGTACTTAAAGAGAATTCTCATTGATAAAACTTCAAAGTCAAGATCAGACCTACTGGTGATCTTATAGGTCTATTTTCGTCCATTCATCACCCCGGGAAACGACAACTACATTTAAGAGCATATAATGCGAAAGGTATTGTATGATCTTCTGGAAATTATCTGCAATTCAGAATCCTCCTTTGCATTTGTAGAACTTTAATTCTTTGGCACATTAAGAGCTGAGATAAATCGTTCATTATCGACTGAATACAATTGAATTTAAGGTTATAATCGAACCCTCAGATATGATCTTTAGTTCACTTAATCTAATATTGCCTGTGAAATGGATAAGGACTATGAATAGTTTCAACTGGAGAACGTTTATTCATTGATTCCTTGTACGCAATAAAACACAAGCACATTATATAAGTTATTTATTGTTAGTTATTTATTGTAAGTTGTTTATTGTTTTATTCTAAGTTATTATTGTTCGCCAGGCCCGAACTGCCCCAACGGCATCATTGTCGACTATTCAACGCATTACAGCCACGTCTATGCCTCCTGTGGTACCGTCTACCATCTCACGCCGCTTGTCTAAAGCGGAGTTACGCTCACAGAGGCCTTTAAGACGTTTGCCTTTGACCCCACAACATCAGCCGACTCTTCTGGAGTGATGTCGCAGCCGATCATCATGGCTGCCATTAGACTGGCATCGTATAGTGTTCAGCTATGAATTCCGCTTCACTCTTGAAGCAGATGACCAGTGTTCGTGTCTGGAGAGGACGGGGCCAGCGGTCCCAATCAGCCTGTTTTACAAAAGCATAGACATAATCCCTGGTGTGATGGTGTGGGGCGCTATTTCTTATGACAGCAGATCACCTTTAGTCATCCTCCGTACATCTTTAACAGCTCAATGATAAGTTGATACCATCCTGCATGTCTGTTGAATTACCCTTCATGGCACGTCATCCTGGGGTCATTTTTCAACAAGATAATGGCCAGGCCACATACCGCTCGCATATCTCTGGATTGTCTCCGTGCGGTTGATACTCTTCCTGGCCAATCGACCATGTCTGGGATATGCTAGGCTGCCAAATTCTGGCACCACAAAATATCGCAGATCTGGAGCGACAACCGATGAATGCCTGGCAGAATGTGTCGCAAGCTGGCATTAGGAGCCTCTACCACTCCTTGCCTCGACGAATTCAAGCCAGGGGCGGTTCGACCAACTACTAATTTGAACACTTAATGGGTGATTGTGAGTCGTGAACAGGTACTATGACCTTGATTTTCTAATCATTTTATTCTGTGCGGGAGCTATACATATTCAATTTCATCAACAACCACTTCCTTCACGGTGCTTCGATTTTTTTTTTTTTGCAAAAAGTAAACTACATAGAAATCGGCTTTTAATGCTCAGAAAAAGTTTTGAAAAGAATTTGGTTGAAGTCAAATTAAAATTTTCTCCAAGGCAAGACTATCTAAATATTTCATTTTACTATGCAACCGGCATTTAGTACAAAACTTTGCTTCTAAAGTGAAGTATTTCATGTTAAATTATCGGTTAGATGTACATTTCCTTAAACATGCCGAATTTTAGAGAACTAAATATATTCGCAAAAACGCTGCACTTAATTGATATTGAACTACGGAATTTGTAATTCACATGAACTATTCTGCAAATCACTTCAAGGATTTATTTTACATATTTTCTCAGTATATTACTTACCTAGTTGATCCAGAGTACATCTGTAATTTGTAAAAGACAGTTCAATAAACAAACGGTACAGCCACACTCCAATAATGCCACCAAGATGAGGAGCAAGTACAGGCACCCAGAACCATTTATATTCACGGAAGCTAGAAAGAACAAGTTTCGAAATCTCTTTAGGAAAAAGATATCTAGTCTAAAAATACTTTCATGCAATACAACTAATCTCATGGGCCTTCATAACGGTATTCTCACACAAGTGGTGACACCTATACTTAAACTGGCAACTATTTGAAGAGAAACCTTCATTTACAGTGCCTCCGCATAAAGGGGCTCGCACCCTTGTGTAAATTTATACCAGGGAAACTTCTGAAGACTTGCGACAGCTAATTTGTATCAACTCATGACGAGGCACAATTATTTTTTCTGCTCGTTAACTATAAGCTGATTACTTTTAACCCAAGATTGTACACTGAAATAAAACGAACATTCATTCAATGCTACATTATAATACATTTTCTTGCATTTCGCATATATTTATTCAGAGTTATCACAACGCAACTGAAGGGTGCGAACTTAAACTCGATTTTTGACTGGAAATTAAAGAATGGTTCATATTTGCTATGACACGTGCAGGAATAAAAACCACATCCCATTCAATCAGCAGAAATAGAACGAAGGGCTAGTTAGACAGAAAGTACAGGGGACACCAAAACATCGCCATGGGCAAAACTGGTACCGCCCCACTGCACTAACTATGAAAGTGCACCCTCACGGGGCACGCTAGCGCCATGCTCGGGCATTTGTTTATGTTGCAGCATTTATAATAGTTGTATATTAAAAGCGTATAATTTGTATTACAGACAACATTGACATAAGGTATACTTTGCAATACACGGGTACTTTGCAATTACATAGATAAATACAATAAGTATACAATGGATAAATACAATCAGTCATTTAGAGATGTATATACATATTTCTTTCGTGTTTCGGTTTGGAGCTTTGTCGGTGGGGGGAATGATTATGCCACGTGGTTCGTTGCTTGTTTGGTATTTTTGACACGGTTCGCAGTTTATAAGTTCATTTTTAGCACAGTTTATATTTCAGCACACAGTTAATGAATTCATTTCATGGTACATAGTGTTGAGTGCGTAGTACTGGTGCATCTGCCACACATTGCACAGTATGAAGTAGTTCATAGTTTTTAGTTTGAGTAGATATAAGAAACGTTACGATTATCTCAATAAATGGAGGTATCTAAGTGCATTTTCTAATGTCACTCCTGCATAGTAAGAGGGTGAAGAGTGGATATTCTTATTTTTGCATTTTCTGAACTTTGAGAATTATTTCGCGTTGTATGCTATGGATGGCAGAGGTCCAGTCCTTGGCGTTGTAGGTAATCGATAACATTTTTGATGTTTTGGAAGACTTTACGGTGTTTAATGATGAATCTTCTAAATTCTATTCCAGTATCGGTGGAATGACGAATGTGATGGACTGACGTTAGCGGACACTGAAACATGTAATGTTCAGGGTCTCCGCTTTCCCCACATATGCATCTATCCGACGTAGCCATATTCCGATAATAAAAATACTTGGGAAAGGGACCGTGACCCGAAATGTACTGGGTGAGAAAGGTTGATATTGTGTTTTCGTCAGCTTGGGCAGCAGTTCGAATGTACTTCGTCCTTGCGGTCCTTGTTCCCACTGACGTTGCCACTTTTCGTTCGCCATTTGTTTTAGTTTGTATTTTAATGCTGCTTTAGGCCATTAAATATGAACTTGACATCCTGTTTGTTCTAGTGCTGCCTGTTTTGCTAGAAAATCGGCCCTTCCATTGCCTTCACAAGCGTTGTGCCCTCTGGTCCATGACAGGACAAGTTTATTACTTGTGCTTATGATGTCTTGAATTTGGGCTATTGGAGAGAAGGGCTAGTTAGTTGCAAAGTATATTAGGTTTGCCTATCGGACAGGAAGGATAACATTTTCCTGTCTGTCACTACACCGTATCACAAAAACTGCTGGCCAGCATATCTAAATTGGAATTTACTGTAGTAACATGTCGTACATATTAAGTAGATGGGAGTCATGTGAACGTTTCTTATTGTCGTTGGCAATGTTATAACGAGTATTTTATTTAGATAAATTTTTCAAATGAGATTATAACACCAGTTCGTCATTAAACGCACCAAGATAATATGAGTTTTTCAAGACACTACCAAGAAAAATAGGTCAAGACTTTCTTCGACAACCGACATCTGCAGGTATTTTATAGAGATGTGTTCCATAAATAATAATATTTAAAAATAGCTAATGATTTCTTAAAGTTTTATATAAGTGGAAATTTTTTACCATTAACTTGACTTTCGAATAAACATGAGCGATTTTGAAATTGAACAGCACGTGCATTTATCAAGTAATAATTGTAGCAATGAGTGCAAATATAGCTTATTTCACCTTAAGATATAAAACTGGTCGAAAAGTTCCCAGTTGCTTGAACGATCAAGTTACAAAATAAAAACTTCTCTTTAATGGTAACAGCCGAAAACATTGTCGACAGTATGGCGGAAATAACCGTCACAATAGAAAGTCCTTCACGGAACACTTGTAGCTTCAGATACAAGCATAAACGACTTTCAGGATTTTAACAGCAGGGCTTCATCCGAAACAGATAAAACTTTTCTCTCGGTAAATTTTAAGCTCCATCAATAGTTTATAGTAAATGCTGGTTGCGACAAAGTTGAATTTTTCAGTTTTCTAAGGATACATATGCATTCTGTTCTTAAAACCATCCGTTACAAATATCGACCATCCCTACCGTCCTCACTAAAATTTTATTCAGTTCTTTCAGTGCTACTCCAATAACAGCCACATCTACTGACAGGTGAATTATGTCGTTAAACTTGCATATTACCTACGAGAAGAACTAATGTTTCTTCAAATCATGTCACTTAAGATACAAGTTCATTAAGTTCTTTCAGTTTTAATATTTAGTATTAAAGATAACTACATAATAGGAATAATTAGCGTTTATTTCGTTTTTATGCAATTACGAAGTAGTTTAAGATTCAAAATCCAACTACCCCTTCTGAAGTGCATATTCACTGAACTATTAAAAACATTAAATACACATCTGCCCCAAAACATTTTCAATTATTCAAATAAAAAACTAATTTGGAAACTTTCCTAAGCGTGTAAAAACAATTAAAAATTGTTAATTTTATAAGAGTATGTTCGATTATCGCATTTAGATTCGCTTGACTTGGTTATTATATTCTAAGATTTATCTTAGATAAATGAAATTGATATAGAATTCCAGCTTATTGCAGGCAGTACTAAATAGCCGGATGATTTTGTTAGCATGTTCTTGCTAATCTCCTTGGGGGGGGGGAAGCTTACACCAAGTCCAAGAGACCTTGCCACACAAGTAAGCCACTGCTCAGAGACGCCTATGCATTACAATAGGTGAGCGGGAAATAAGCACATGAGGGGAAGGTCCTTTCTCCCCCGTTGAATTTCATGCATCGCAGATGCCCACTCCTGAATCTGGCATGGCCGTTGCAGAGACCTAGATCTTTTACTCAGAAGTGATAGGCCTGGTTGCTCAGCGATATACCATTGCTAACAAAATAGTTAATATCCTAACAAAATGATCGCCATAGACCATATTAATCTTAATGACAGAACACACCGATTGGCACATCAAGACATTTTCTACTTAGAACTCAGACCGGAGCTGTCTAATAACGATGCTGTAATTGCAACTGCTTCAAGTCGCAGAATCTTTAACATCAGGAATTTCAATCATTCTATTTTATAGACCTACTGGGAATATCAGCTACAAAGGCCTATTGATGTCCCCCACAGAATAAGCAAATTATGGTTAAGGTGCCAATTGTCATGCTCCGTAATCAACGTGCTAATAAACTGGATATAGAGTACTTTTTAAATACATATACGAATCATTTCAGATGTTCTAAAAGAAACATTTGTGATAGAGCTTTTATTCTACTATAAAAATTAGAATGGTTATTTTTAAATTAATAAAACGCACCTGAAAACTTCTATTCCCCAACCAGCGATGACGGTAAAAATTCTGGGGCTAAGATCTCTAGCTGGATTGAGTGCTGCTCCACAGTTATGACCAAAAGCTAAACAGATGAGGAAGAATCCTAAGCCAATAACGATGGGTGTAGTTTGAGGAGACATGCATAGGTTTCTATTATCTGCAGCCGTAGAAATCACCAGAAGCAGTAAAGCAGTTCCTACTACCTAGAAGTGAAGTTAGACTTAACGAAAAACTACTACAAACATCATTTTATGAAAGTTGCAAATTATTAGCACAAGATGTTTAAATTTCAGAATCTAAAAACATTTTTGATTACACTGCAATTACTCGCAAAACATCACAAGCTTCCCTTCAGGAGAAGGAAACTACCTAAAGCGAAATTAGTTATCTTAATTCCACATCTCTAATAAGCACCGTTGTTATTGCCAACAGTCGCCAGCTGAGTAAATACCCAAAAGCGAAAATTAGGAAATGATTTCCTCTAATTTACAAATTAATACAGATAATATAAAAGTTACAAAAAGGAGCTAAATTTTATGCATGTTAAGATACATTGCTTCCGAAATTCAGTTGCCAGTTTGAAGTTGCGTAAAAGAAAATGGGTTTCAAGAAAGGTGCTATGAACAAATTGATCAATTTATAGTTTACTTTAGAAAAATGAATCTAAGTTTAGGAAACTACTCCAGAAATTAATAAGGTATAGTGATTTTAGTTTGTCTTATAGTATTCTAGTGCTTGAACTAAGCATGAAGTCATAATTTTAAGTTATCCAAGTTGTGCAACTATTAATTGAAAGCACAAATTGGTAATAATTTTTAGACATTGCTAGAGTGTTACAGTACACGAGTATATATTTGGTAAAATGCATACCTGATCCAAGAAACATGTACCAATAGAGGCGAAGTCTTGAGGAAAAGTAGAAAATATCTGAGCTGTGGAGTTGACTGATGGAGGCAGCTGTCTCAACCCGCCGTCGAATGCAAATATGGCATCTGATGAGCAAAGCAAAATAAGACTTCATTTAGAAAATTTCTATTTAGATGTTAAAAACTACAACTTTTTGAATCTGGAGATTGAGGTAGAGAAAATTCTGTAGAATGCAAAAAATCTAATCATGTATGTTATATTAATCTGAAGTTCCACAGCTTATACATATGCTGCGTTTGTACCTATAACCGAGACTGTCTAAGCCATAGGAACCCCTTGTGGTCAGGTGGGTGGGGTGCTCCCCATGCAAAAATATAGCTCCATGTAAGATGTCCTTTAATTGAGGATCCAACCTTTTATAAATGAAATTTTAAAACGGTTATACTTATGCTTAAATTATCCTCATATGGTGTATGTACCAAATCATTAAAATATAATTTAACGTGGCAAATGAAATTATACTTGAATTATTACTTGAATTAAGTTTATAACTTGATTTGTTAATTTCTGGCACAAAACCTTACGAGGTTATCTGCGCGAAACAAGGTAAAAACAGTATGTTAAGTTTCACGTGGGCAATTGCTATATATTTTAGGCGAGAAAACAGATTGTAGGTTATAATAAAAGTCATAATATCCTTTAAAACTGGAACAATTATGATAAGTATGTGACGTTATTTCTAAGATTACTCGTTTTAATTCATAATTTTTGCGAAGTGGTGATGATGCGCGTAGGTACAAGCGCGGTTCAAATTACCATTTTGTTGTCCTATTTGACGTAAAGAAAGTTTTGTTCTACAACTTAGATTTGCACGCGTTAACACTAATTTTGTAATGTTAGATTTTCAGTCACCGTGGTTCAAAAATCCAATAGAATTCAAATTAGTTTTCATTCCATGGTATTAAAATGAGATTTCGTCGCTGTAGAGGAATAAAATTCTCGAATATAAGGAAGTTCGGTTGCTAAAATTTACCGAGTATTGCTACAAAACAAGATTCCTTTGAACTAGTGAAATTGCTGCGAATTTCCATGCATTAGCCACCGAAATGCAGTTCTTGCTCTACTAGGTATTCCACCACTAAAAGAACAGATCCGACCAACTAAACTAACCTTCTGCATAGTGAAGAAATGAAATATTGTTATCCAGCATGATTTAGATAAGTATATTTAGATAACTGGATGAAATAATGAATATAGAGCAATATTCGCATAAGTACGATAATTTTAAGCTTTAACTTGTACGATGAATTTGCATGTTTAAGATGAGTTTTACGGAATAAATTTATAATGTACGCACTTAATTTCAAACAAAATCAAAAAGCCTTCAGATTTTATATTAAGCCCAAAGAGACGTTTTCTTAACGTTTGGTGCGACCTTTCTTTATTAAATACGTTCTTCGCATTTAAACCCCATAAAATTCAGTTCAACAGCAATATCGCAAAATATTTAAAACAATATATCTTTAGAATGTTAGACAGTCGTGTGCTGGAGATTAAAATGTTTTCTGTACAGCGCTGCCATTGCTCGCTTGAAATCGTTGAATTTATTAGTCGAAAGTTCATTAAAGTTTTGCAAAATGTTAAATAGATAATGAAACAAATTCCAAATTAAACATTTGGGCTACCAGGTGCTCATGTTCAGGTGGAACATTGATTTAGTGACTGAACGCAAACTGCCGTTTCGAGACCAATAGTCCTTCCGGGCTAACGCTTCTTTGGGTAAAAAATTCTTAAAGTTTGAATCTCAACGGCATTAGTATTATGTTGTCAAAAAAAGCCAAATAGTGTAATAGTGCTTACTTCATTTTACGTCGAAACGGTTAAGCAGCGCAATGGCTGTCCCGTCTACATAGAGAAATTAAGGCATTTTTATGCAAATTTAACCATTTAATAACATTGTTGGAAACATTAAAGAATTTCAGTATCAACTTAGATTTCAGTTTTATTCTTGCATTTCTGAAATGTATAATGGCTCGAAAAGCTTACGAACATCAGAAAAATTCAGTATTTCAAGTCATTTAAGTGAACATATTGTTCCTGTCGTCAATACACTTTCGATAGCGAAAGAGATTTTATTCAAAATAGGAAAAAGTTTCATTGAATAATGACAATGAAATAAAATTACTGTTTGAGAAGAACGACCAACCATGCGATAATGTAAATCAATAACAATGAGCGTGCTGAATTTCGACAAATCTAAACTCATTGTCAAATGAACATCGTGGTTAAATATTGTGGGTGTTTTTACACGAACTCTGAACGTCGAAATTTCATTGCGCGAGACAATTAGTTACAAGAATTACGGTAGTTTTAGGAAAAACAAGTAGCGAAGAACGAAATACATTGCCCTAGAAAACCGAAATGCATTATCCGGCCTTTTAGTAAAAAGATTCGTATTAAGTAAGATGTTCGTGGGAGCCGTACAATACCTGTTGAAGATTACGGGAAAATAGTAACTATATTTCAGCTTAAACATTTAGAATACAATTTTACAATAAACATATAACATAAGAATACAAATTTTCCCAGATAGATTGTGATTAGAAACTTAAGAAACTCACCTGCGTACAGCATGTAGGCCACACAAGCAGCCAAGAAACTTGCTAAATATTGGACTGTTAGATAAGGCAAAACAAGTTTCCGTGGACATTTTTTGATAGTAGCCATAGCAAAGGTGACTGCAGGATTCACATGCCCACCTGTAAGATTTTAATTGGCTTAGTGTAAAATAAAAGCATTTGGCCTTTTCAACAGAAGTAAAGATTCTGTAATGATGTATGCGATCCATCACTCAGATACTTTTTACGTGGCAAAACTAAATATTTCTTAACCAGTTCTTTTTTCCACCATTTTATTTCACGTTCAAATTTTAAAATGTTTTACTGGTGTCATCTGAGAATTAAAAGCTGTAAGTCGTACATTACCCGAGATTTATAATGTGCTTTTATTAATCGAAAATGACTGGAATGAAATATTTATTAGTAGTCTCGCTTTTTTAGAATGTAGCTGGTTAAGCCAGAAGTTCACTAGAAAGCAGGTAATTAGTTGCAGACAAGGAACAAATGTACCACAGCATATCTACACTGAAGAAACTGGTAAAATCCAGTCTTCATTATCCGATTTAGACTAACCATACGGCTGTTTGCTAAGAACTGGCCAAGATTTACTCCCGCTGAACCCATTTCTATTGTTAACTCAATTTTCTGGATTTCTTTCGCAAGGCATTTAACTAACTATCATCTATTTAAGGAGTAACTAGGAAAATGGTACGTATTTACAGCATGCATGATGAAAAGCACGGAAACTATACAGCCAGCCAGTTCACCATTGAATGAACTAGTTTCATAGCCTTAGGCACCCAGCAAGCGGGCAGCCTTAAGGAAATCCGAGAACAATTAGGCAAGCAGAAAATCATGAAATCGGTGCCATTTTTTCGAGAAAGGTCAAATTTTGGACAAGTCTTCACGTTTCTATATCTTTCTAATCGTAACCAGCCAGCAAGTAACATGTACCCTACAAAAAAAAAGTGGACAGTTCTTTATCTCTCGTTCTACTGGGCCGATTGACAAAATAGCCTTGTTCTAACAGGCATTTTGACACAAAATCGGACTTTCTAAAATGACAAACCAATTTTTCTATTTGATTCTATGATTTCGATTCTATGACTCAAATTATGCCTGAATATTAAATTAAAAGTAATACTTAGTTTTGTAAAATTTGGTGCGCAATTTACGGAGAAATTTAAAAATTTATCTTGAGGCATTTTTTCAGTTTGCGCCGTACACGAGCGGAAAAAGGTTACGTTCATTACTTTCAAATAATTTTAAAGTGCGTAAACCACATTTGGCGTTATTATCTCTTGTAACGAATACGCCAAATTTAAAATCGAAACGGTACTTGAAGTCCATCTTAGGTAATTTTAAAAAAGAAACTAATTTTCTACAGGTGTGCCTAGAAATACATCTGCTTTTAAGATGTTAAAAATTTTATAGTTTACGACACAAAAAAGTTTTCGAAAACTAAGAAATACTTTAAAATAAATCAAAAGCGTGGGAATTAGATTTGGATCAAGCCGGAATTTCGAATTTTGGAAGAAATCCTACAAGTTTAATAAAAAAGAAATATTAATAAACATATCAAATTCAATTAATACTGAGCAGCTAAAATTTTGAGAGCCAATTTTTTAAAATGTACCGATTTTTACAAAACTTTGCGGTTGGGTACAATTAGAATAGCAGAATCGAAATATGGAAAACAATTGGCATGTCATTTCAGAAAGTTCGATTTTGTGTCAAAATACCTATATTAAAACAATGCTATATAAATATAATGCATATCTTAAGTCACTCGTTCAAGACAGGAAAAACGCAATTTTAATTTCGTCAATCGGCCCAGTAGAACGGGAGATATAGAACTGTCCCTTTTTTGTGCAGTGTACATATAAAATGTAAAATAAAAGCATAACTACTAGGATTAATCTTTAGATTCAGAAATTAGCGTTAAAAGTAATTGAATGTATGGTTAAACCTTCGAATACCATCTCCAATACAACTAGTAAGGATTACCAAAAATTCGATTTTTGAAGCTTTTAGTAACTTGATTAAAAGCACTAAAATTCTCTGAAATGTTTATAACTGCTCATTTTATACGAAACTACTTTACTTTTTAAGTCGAGAAAACTCCGAGTTTAAGTTACATTGCATTAAAAATATTAATACTGCGTACAGGGCGAAAGCCCCCATTTAGATAAAACTAATAGATACAGTGAAATCTCACATCTGATGTTTACATCGTGACAACAACTTCGAAGACAAGTTAACCATTTGAGCAAGATTTAGAAGCAGGATGCACTATAAAAGGCAATCTAGATAGAATTCAAGTTCGTGCATTACAATGCGTTCTTCGAATATTATTTCGAAACTATTTTAAATAAGTTTATTGAAATTACTTGAACTTTTAAAACATGAAACCCAGTATTTAAAATAACGTTTAAATTTCTACCGAAATTACAAGTATTTTATGCCCAATGAAAAATTGTCAAGATGGACTAAATCAGAATAAGTAGTTTATAATCACATGCAACGTCATTGCTAAATCATTTGGGCATAATTAAGACTATCCTATAGCATTAATACATCCGTATTAGATTTCCCCAAATACTGGAACAGCGTTGTGTCGGCAATTTTTGAAGTAAAGAGAATAGAACACATTTAATATGGTATAAACAAGATGTTTTGCTAATTTTTAAGGTTCTTTCAAGTCAAGATTTCAAGAGTTCTCGCTTCCTAAAGAAACAGGACGTTTCAAGGAGTGGTCGCTAATATTGGTTCAGTATTCTTTCAACGCTTGGAGACTTCAGAACAGAGTGGACTTCTTAAAGAGAAGGAAGCTCTTCAGGTATTTCTTTTGAAATATTTTTTGAATTCAAATATAAAATTACAAATATAAAATTAGGGCTCAAAGAGGCATATTGGAATCTTAGAACTTCCAGCTCCAAGACTCGAATGCGTTATACTTTGATTATGGCAAAGAACATTAAGGCCATTTGCCCAAGGAGTGGTACATTTCCATAGTGAACTTTGAAACTGCCTCGTATCGACAATCACACAAGAAAAACACGGGAACACCCGTGCAGCTAACCGTTTGTCTGAATATGAACCAGTGTCCAACTCACTTACGTTTAGCGGATTTATTCACTTGAACATGAGTGTGCAAGTTGAACTCTTAAGTTTATGTAAGCGTTCGTTTAAGCCTACGTTGCAAAGTGAATGTTACCTTACGTTTGCGCAAGACTTACTGTAAGTTTACTAGCGTAATTATTAGTATTAATTTTACGCAATATTAATCTAAATATTGAGTGAAATTAATACCAATAACTATGCTAGTAAATAATAGCCTTGCCAATAAATAAATAGCCACAAATAGCCTTGCTACATACCAGAAACGCCGCCAGAAATAGAAACTGCAATCATTAGGGCTAATCCCCATCCTAATGATGACAGCAGAACAGAGTGAGAACCCAAACGAGCCAGAGTTAAAGTAGCCATTACTCCATTTCCACAGACCTGAAAAGTAATAAAAATGTTTTCAGTATTACCGAAATTAATATTTCCACCATTTATAAAGTTAACAGTAATGCAAAATACTTTTTATAAAGCACGAAAGTTTAAAGTATTAGAACATGGCAGAGCTCCTGACGGCTATCTGCCTAAAGAAAAGAATGCCTTCGTGGAGGACTTTGAGGTAAACTAACCGTTATACTTGGAGAAATACAAGAAAACCAACCATGCATCCTGCCCGATCGCCTGGAATCAAAAGCCTGAAAGGCATTAATATTACCGAACTGCGATTTCTGTGCATTAAAGATTTTCCTGGTTGATTGACACTTTTACATTCATTTGTTATTGCTTTTATAAACGATTTAAATTTGGTTTACTTAATTATAGCAAATGATTAAAGAGCTATCTGCTTAACAGAAGTGATGACTTCGTGAAGAACTTCAAAGAAAACCAACTCGTATCCACTTTACAGCATCTAGAAAACCATGAAACCATTCACGTAGCCAGCCCATTTGCTAGGATTTAAAACCCGTACCGAACTACCAGTGTTCAAAAATTTTACCGTTCGACCGCTGGTGGGGCCTAAACAATTTAGCAAGTTAAAAGTTAACTTCACACAAAAAGAGAATAATGTATATTAACGCTTTTATTGAGTATTTTATACATCAGCAAGTCCTCTGACCCACACGTTTGAATAAAAGTATTGAAAATATCCAGATCCAATGTCCTAATGAGTAAACAAGTCAGAGTCTAAAGCAAGATACGAACTGCAATTAAAATTCGTAAAAAATTGGTAAACCTCACACAGTCTCTAGACTGCAAGCTTCAGATGTCGCCATAAGCTTATGTGATGGCAAATCCTTAAGACGCGTTCACTTTTAAATAAAGACAATCAACTGTTTTGCCGATGTTTATGCTAGTTACTCTTCGTTAAAAGTTCGGCATCCGAATTAAGGACTTTAAATTATGAAAACTGTTATAGTTATGCTTTCAGAATAGCAAGGCTAACATTTACTGATTTAACTGTTACTTAAATGATACTCAGTTAGCTGTGGGAAAAACATTTTTCATAAACGACGCTTGTTAAAATTTTACATTGAATGAAATTTTGAACATCGTGTTAATGATAAGTGTCATTATAAATAAAATATTTGTTCCTTACCGCGAACAGGAGTTTCTCCAGAAATGTAGGAAAACATTTTATTCCAATCAAACATTTAACTTGGTCCAATTAAAAAAAATTTTTTAAATACTCTCGTTACTTTCTTATTACAACGGTCCTCAAGATTTAATCACTAATCAGCCGAGATATCTTCCCATGTGTTTTTATACCTCGCAACATATTACATTTCGGTTGAGTAGCGATTAAATTTCGAGTGCTGCTATGATAAGGGAGTAGCATACTTTCTTAGTAAAGCGATCATCAAGTTCTGTTGATAAACTTAACCTTCCAATCGGCAACATTCAAATTTCAAAATTCTCTAAAGGTATATCGCAATAAGGCAGAATATTATTAAAAATTCCTTACAACCAAGATGAAGGTTCCTAAAAACTCAGCACAAATTTCCCTCCAAGGCGACCGGCAGAACATTGATAAAACGCCTGAAACTTTATTGGCCATTCTGAAGCACAGCAGTTTAACGCAATGTCAAAAATCAAAGACCATCTTTTCCCCATGTTTCAAAGTTTTATAACAAACATATCTGCAACGGTTACGATTAATTTCTGCAATAAGAACTTCGTCTTAGAATTGCATATAATGCACAATTCTTTTAACGGAGCTGTGATAATGATGATCTGAAATTATAGTTTTCATTTTAAAAAACGTTTCTGTTTGCCAATGAAAAAAAAAGTGATAATGATGTCTCGAATTATGTTCTCGAGATAATGTATTCTGTGAATTTTTTTTAAATGTTATCAGATTTATGCTAGAATTATACTAGTTTTTACATTGCAAAATAAAAAATTTCAAAGGTAGAATATGCGTATGTGCCAAATCTTAGCCAGTCGTATAGCTGTTTACATGCTACAGAACAGGAAAGTTAGAAAGACTTGGAATTTAATTTAATTTGTTAGTCCAAAAGGATTTAGTCCCGAAGGACTATTACTTTCGTTTTGCGATTTTGCGTCGATTCACTCTGAATGCCCGTTTCACTTTTCAAATTGTTGCCACTAAATGTTATCGCTCTGCATTAAATTTTAAAAAATGAAAAATCTGCATAAATGTATGCATGTTTCTCGCATTGTGATAAAACCTAGAGCCATCGAATTTTGAATGACGTAATCCTACTGCGAATATGGGCATCTGGAAGCTCTAATTTTGAATTTGAAATTTGCTTTATTATCGATTTTATGTTATGTAACATTTCAACGAATTTCTGATTAACAAACTAAATGATTTCAAAGCGAGCAATGGCAACACTGTACGGAAAAAAAAACATTTTTATCTCCAGCGCACGAGACTTACGGAAATTCTAAAGATATGTTCATTTTAAAATGATTTTGCGATATTGATTTTGAACTGAATTTTATGGTTTGAGTACGTAGTACATGATATTTAATAAAAAAAGTAGCACACGAAACGTTAAAAAAACGCGCCTTTGGACGTAATTTAAAATCTGAAATCTTTCAGATTTTTTTTTACTAGTTTTTACATTGCAAAATAAAAAATTTCAAAGGTAGAATATGCGTATGTGCCAAATCTTAACCAGTCCTATAGCTGTTTACATGCTACAGAACAGGAAAGTTAGAAAGACTTGGAATTTAATTTAATTTGTTTATAATTTCGAATTAATCTACTGCTTGTTGTTCTGTAGAAGGCAGCTCCCAAATTTTAAAAATTTGCTTATGAAATGCAAGAGAAAATTTCAGCAGTAATTGTTAATTTATATCCTTGTTCGTAAAAACAAAATGTGGCTTATCGAGAATCACACGGAGTGACATCAAACGAAAATTCAGATGTTATTAGTGTGTTGTTATGTCCGTAACTGAAGCTAAATTGTTCTGCTTGGAGACAGTTTCATGGTCGACGGGATAATATGGAAGTACGGAGTTAGAATCTAGTGATCATTATTAGTGGCAATTTAGTATACAAAAATGTAAGCTAAACATAATTATTGGTGGGTATCTCTTGCATACTTATCGCTGTAAGTTCGATATGTGATAGATGCCCCAAATTCGAATTTATACTCCAACTATAATTTATAATTTGTGCTTTAAAACTTTTCAATGGACACTTCTATATACTGTGTATTCACCGGGCCCAATCAAAATGAAACAAACAGTAATTTAGCAATAAAGTCATCGATGTACACTGCGCAAAAAAAAAAAAAACCAGACAGTTCTATATCTCCCGTTCTATTGGGCCGATTGACGAAATTCAAATTGTGTTTTCCATGTCTCGAAAGCGCGACTTAGGATATATGCTAAATTTATGTATAGCTTTGTTCTAATATAGGTATTTTGACGCAAAATGGGACTTTTTCTGAAATAACATACCAATATTTTTTCCATATTTCGCTTCTCTGACTCAAATTATGCTTAATTAATAAATTTTGTAAAATCTGGTGCGAAATTTGCGGAAAAATTTTTAAATTTAACTTGGCGAATTTTTTTTTCAGTTTGCGCCAAAAATAATTCACTTGGCGAACTTCTTAATACATAGCAACCTATTTTCCTATTCCTTCCATTGTGCAGAAGCCGGAAAAAAGTCACATCGTTCCTACTTTCAAATAATTTTAGCAAAATGCCTAAATCACATTTTCGTTATTATCGCTCTCAACAAATATGCCAAATTTCAAAAGGCGCCAATATATAAATTCACGTAAATCTTCAGAAATTTTGAGTAAAAAGTTCTAAGTTTTTGCAGGTATGCTCAGAAATACATCTACTTTAAGATGATTGCAAAATTTTTATAAGTTATAATACAAAACGTTTTTCGAAAAATTTATAAAAACTATGTAAAATGCAAATTTTAAAAATAAATCATAAAAAATGGGTGAATTTTATTTGGAATGAACCTAAATTTTGAACTGGGTAGGAAGGAATCAAATAAGTTTCATAAAAAAGAGATATTAATAAATATATACCAAACTGAATTAACATTGAAGAGCTAAAATTTTAAGAGCTAATTTTTTAAAAACTACTCGTGCGATTTTTACAAAACTTGGGTGTTTGGCTTAATTTGAATCGTAGGATTAAAACATGAAACAAACTGGCATGTCATGTCAAAAACAGTTCGATTTTGTATCAAAATACCTATATTTGAGCAATGCTATATATAAATATAATGCATATCCTAAGTCACGTTTTCGAGACATGAAAAACGCAATTTGAATTTTGTCAATCGGCCTAGGAGAAAGGGAGATGCAGAACTGTCCCATTTTTTTTCTTGTGTACATATAAAAGAACTCAGAAGACTGTGGTTGTTAATTAGGAAGTAAATTTGGTTGCACAGACCTCTCAGCCTGAGGCGGATAAAAACCTTTGGAGGCCCTGAGCATTTAAAACATTTTCGTGCACCCACATGTATTTATGCCAGTTTTTTTCTTCATTCCTTCTCTCTCTCTCTGGTTTAGATCATCTACACCATGTATGTCACGACAGAACTGGCAACTGGAAATTTTTTAGAATCCCTTTCCTGAATACCTAAAGACATTTTTTCGGTGCCCCCTTTCCTTGATGTCCTAAGCATGGGTTAATATTGCTTAATGGCTGCTCTCAGTCTAGTGTTCCCGACCCAGACAATGTTTAATATCAGCACGAACTTTCAAGAATGAGAGTAAATTACAGTTCAATAGGCCCCTTCTTAATGTGACTATATTTGTTCGCGGCTGTTTGGATGACATTAAACGATGAGGTAAAATATCCTTCAAAATGGCAATGAAGTGTAACTAATTTTATAGTAATATAACTAAAAACATACAAATTTGTGTTTTCTCAATACCACGATTAGAAAATTGCAAAGCCGCCAAGGCCGTATAGTGGTTAGCGTCGCTGACTGTCGTGCCAAACTGCTCGGGTTCGAATCCCGGAGAAGGCATGGATGTTTGTAAATGAATAGTGACGGTGTGGCAGCGCGGCACTTTAAATATGCGGCGAGCCGAAAGTCTTATCGTGTAGTTTGATGAAGGAAAGAGGGGTGGGAGACCCTCGGACCTGTCCTTCCCCCCGGCGTGCTCTCCATCAAAATTGTGGGCGGAACTGAGCGAAATCGCACTGTCACCTGCTAGGTGCTCAAGGCTGTTGTCAATGACAGGCGTAATCATGCGCTCCTTGCAACGAGGAATTTCGTGGGCTTGGGCTGACTTCGTCAGACAAGTGATCATAAGCAACAACAACAATTGCAAGTGTTATTATATGAATTATGCATGATAATTTTAATGCAGAAGTTCATTTAGGAGGCCTTCATAACATTTCTGGAAACAATTTGATCGATGTTATAACCCTAACCTTAACACTGAGGGCATCCCTTTTTTTGGAAGCGAGCATAGCAATGCAAAATTTTCAGTTATTCGAAAAAACAGCCATAGTCTGGCGTAGATGTTAGGAACCTTTTTCCACGGAAAAAAAATTCTGTAAAAATTGTGTTACTCCTGTAGAAGAGAAAACTCATCGTCTTCACAATCGATAGAGTTATTCAAAATCTACATCCAAATAAGGTTGCCTTTTGTCTGTTGCCTGAAATCGAAACCAAGCTGTTTGGCCACTTAATCTTTTACTTTTTATTTCTGTGCAATTTTGCAATTTCTATAATCCATTTTCTTTTATTTGGTTATTTCACTTCAGTCTGAAAAATTTTTTCTATAAAACTTTTGATCGTATTAATCATATAACTATAAGAGAAGAATTGTCTGTGTTTTCTTATACGTCCAGGCGGTACTTAGTAAATTCAATAAAATATTCGAATGGGGATGTTATACGCAATCATATTAAGCGGCATCTACTGTAGCTTATAAAAAGATGGACAGGAAATTTCTCTTTCTTTTTAGTTATAATCGTAACACTGAAAGCTTTACTGGAGAAGGGAAGAATTCTAAATTTTCTCCAGTCTGAAATAAAAAGTATTCTCGTACCCATTAGCGTAGCTAGAGGGTGATTGAAGAGACAGTCGCCCCGGAAGGTTCACTTTTAGCATTTTTTACGATTTTTCTCAATTTTCTAACAATAGCTGTAGTGTTTGTTGCTAGTTATGAGAAGCGTTTTCCAAATAAATATCAATTAAAATCTATTTAAGGAACATAAATACTATTCTCACTGCAGCAGCTGAAGAAATCAGATACACCTCTACATTGTCAACGATAGTTTAGCAAACGATATATAAATATATATATATG
>KK112169.1:204290-233006 GCA_000611955.2 Stegodyphus mimosarum
TGCTGCAATTTTCTTTCTCGTTTCTGAAATATAGAGACTTATGTCTGAATATCCTTGAAATTGATTTCAAAATCTACGCCAAAATAAGATTGTTTTTGCATCTAATTTTATAATCCATAATTTTCTTAACATTAAATAAAGTAAAAAAATGCGGAATTTATTCATAATTATGGGATAATTATAGAATATTCTTCTTATAGGATACACTAGAAACAGCTTTTTTTTCCTCAGACTAATATAAACAAATTTTACTAAAACATTGTTGTGTGTGTTTTTTTATATTATCTATATGACCGCGTTGTCACCTAAATGTGCTGTCGGCTAAGCGTCTTGTTGGCTAAACATCCTGTCGGCAAAATGTCGTGTCAGTTAAATGCCCTGTTACCTAAAGGTCTGTGTCGGCTAAGTGCCCTGTCAATTAAATGTCCGTATAGGCTAAATGTCCTGTTGGCTAAATGTCTATGTTGTTTAAGTGTCCTGTCGACAAAATGTCCCTGTCGGATAAATGTCTGTGTCAACTAAATGACCTGTTAGCTAACTGCCTATGTCGGTTAAAACTGCTGTCAGCTAAGTATTCGCGACCGCATTAAAGAAGCGTTATCAAATAAAGGCGTTTTTATTTATAGCATATAATGTTTCTAAGCAGGTTGAGAGAATCCTGCATTTTAACACATAAATTTAAAAAATATTTTTTTAGAACAACAATAAATTAAAATTAAATATTGTTCCCACTCACAAAAGATAACATGCTTGCACAAGAGAGATAACATGCTTCACTACAGGCAGATAACATGCTTGTACTTAAAATATATAAATAATTATCAAGTAAACAGACGATACCAATATCACTAAAACTTACTCTTCCAAAATTTTGAAAGTTTAGTATAGGATTCGAAATAATTCGAATGACAAAAAAGCAGGAATAATCCAGCCTTCGAATCTGAAATCGTTTTTCAAGTTTCGTGGAATTCAAGTTATGGGGTTTTACTTATTTAATTCAGTATTCAATTCTTGAATCCCACAAACACTAATAAGCGAATAATCGCTTAAGTCTGTGAATAGAGACGTAAGACTTACGAAGGGTTAACTACCCTTTATTTTCTTACAATAAATATAATACAATTAGTTCCTAACTCGGAACGTACAGCAAAGCCTCCGCTTGGGCTTGAACTTAAATGAATAGGATATTCAACTTAACTAAGCTTAACTAAAGCTAACTGAAAGATATAGCCGATGCTATCAAGATTCTAAGTAGTTGACCCCTAAATCTTAATTAAGTCGGCGAAGCCAGACAAGGGCCTAAAGTATGGCCGAGCGCAGCAATAGCTTAGAGAGACGTAGCCAAAAGGCAAACGCGCGCTAGTCACGAACTCAGGATCTTTCACGAAGTCGGTGAAACATCGACTTAAATACTACTTTTTATTCAGTTGCATTAACTGAGTTTCTGAAATTACATTCTGGTAGGAAATTGTAAGTTGAAACTAGAAAGATAGAAAAGATGCATAAACTTAAAATAACTGTTAATAAAATCAGGATAAACCTTACAAAGTATTTGAATGACCTCTCTTTTGTTTTAACAAATGCAAGTACAGTATAATACTGCAGCGTCGAGTCCTTTGTATTAATATAGTAAGACATAATAACATTACATCAATACACTGTACCGATCTCGAACACTTAGCCGGCAAGACACTTAGCTGACAGTACATTTAGCATATAATACATTTAGCGAACAGTACATTTAGCCAACAAGATATTTAGCTGATAGCGCATTTAGCTGACTACGCGTACATATAGACAGAAAACATAACAGAATGTTTCAGTAAAATTTGTTTATATTTATCTAAAAAAAAGACAATTTTCAGGATATCATACGAGAAGGTTATTGTACCCTATTTTTGACTTCATTTATTGGTAAAAAAAACTTTGGATTATAAAATTAGATACAAAAGCAACCACATTTTGGCGTAGATTTTGAAATCACTTTCGAGCGTAATCAGACATAAGTCTTTATATTTCAGAAGTGGAAAGAAAATTTCAGTAGTCAGAAGAGCGAAGCGATTTGATATAGAAAGTATGAGAGAAGCAAAGCGAAAACAAATGGGTAGAGATATTAGGTATTTTTTGAAAGCAGGAAAGATGAAAAATGAGCAATGCCTTTGCCGGGACTAGAACCTCGCACTTCTCAAATTCGCGCCGAGTGTGCTGACCATTACACCCCGAATTCATGCTAAGAAGGCAGGAGAAATACCTTATTTACTCCCCATTTTAAAGGGCAACTGGGGTTAGGGAACCCAATCGCCTGGTTAACGATCCTGCTTAAAGATCATCATCCACCACCTTTTTTAGTTCGGGTGCCACTGTAAATTTAATAAGTTGTTTAGAGGCAGGAAAGGTGAAAAATGAGCAATGCCCTCGCCGGGACTCGAACCTCGGACCTCTCGAATTCTCTCCGAACATGCTGACCACTACTCCACGAAGGCATGCTAAGAAAGCAGGAGACCTTATAAATGTATCGCGATCTGTGGAGTAAAATATTAATGAAACGGGAGAAAACTAAGATATCAAAAATTTGAAAAGGTTGAAAAATTAATGTCATTAACTAAAGATGAAAAATAGGCCTCTAGACAGAAAAGTGGTTAATGACTCTGACTGTTGTACCTAAAAGGTGCAGGCTCGAATCAAATGCCAGGAAGAGACAACGGTAGATTTAACTCCAGAACAGATCTCCAAAATGGTCAGAGTGCCAGGGGTCAAAGTCATTGAAGTACCTTCCTTGCCTAAGGCATCAGCCATTTTATTAGGCCAATAAATGAAGGGATCCATTACAGATGTACATTATGATAAGAAAAGAAACAAAACCAAAATAAAGAGTGAAGTCTTATCACCAACAGGAGGCCAATTTTGCTGATGCTGGATAGAACTGCGACTGTCAGTCAAAATCTAAATACCTTTGTAGGCAGTGCAAGTGTATACAGCCTTAAGGCCCTCCTCCATTGCTATAAGCTCAGAATGAAAAACAGAACACTGATAAGGGTTTCTAATGTTAATATTAAGCCTGTTAATAGGTGTTCTAGTGAAAACTCCACTGCCGAAATCCCCATGTTCATTTTACTGTCGTCAGTGAAAATGAAGAAAGGGAAATACCATTTAAAATCTCCAGTACAATTTGCCAAAGATAATCTGGTAAATACGTTTTTTGTTGTTGTTGTTGGCATACGAGGTTGATTCTGCGTACAAATAGACTCCAGAAAGTTCTTGCAGTGGGTTGATTGTAAGTTTCAGTGAGTATCTCTCAACAGTTGAATGTATTAAACCAAAGATAAGCCAAAGAAAAAGGGATGTTTCTTTTTAATCTTTGATTAGAAACCCAATCATGAGAAAGTATGCAGGTACGGTTATGAGTATCATAACTGTACAGCTTATTAAAGTATTTTGAATGTTAAGCTTTGCATGTCAAATTTAACGGTTGTATATCACATTCGAAGAGAGGGCTATGAAAATGTTGAGAGTTATGAATGAAAATGTTTTCTCTTATTGTCAATAGATGGCACCACCATTACGCTGCATCGTATAATGCTTACAAACAAGGTTGTATTTTCCTTCTCTTTTCAAAGGAAAACTTAGTTTTTAGCTTTTGTTATTTTTGTATTTATACCATATACTCGAACTTTTAAAACTGATATTATAATTTTAGTTGTTTTGATTTTATTTAGCCGAAACACTTCAGATTATGAACAGAAACAATAGGTATTTTTGTTTATTTAATGGTTTAAAACTTTCGTAAGTATTATAGTGTAACCTAAAATCTTTATTATAAGAACCGTTTCGAATTTGTGTAAGAACTGACCACCTTCAATTATCTTCCAATAACGCGACTTCGAATGATGTCATTATTTCTATGACATGTAGTGTAAGCAGTATAATACGATTAATTTAACATGCTGGGTAAGATAAAGTGGTTAGAATTACTTTTAAACTTTAAATTCTTTCATATAAATTGATTTGAGATCATATCTTCATTATGCATTTAGGACTTGCATTTACAGCTTCCGTGTAAAGCACCTAAACCACTACTTAAATCTTCAGCAGTGAAATGCAGCTGTTTAGTCTCGAAACGGCATTTTGCTTCGAATCACTTAAAGCAGTGTATCACTTTTCAAATTGCTGCTACCGAATATTATCGTCCTGTATTATATTTAAAGAAATTAAGTAATGAAGAATATGCATGAATGTACTTATGTTTCTCGCATTGTGAAAAAACAATGGTACCTACTGCCATCGAATTTTGAATAAAATAGTCCTCCACCAGAACACGGGCACCTCGAAGCCCTAATTTTGAATTCGTTTCATTATTCGCTTCATATTTTGTAAAACTTTAAGGAATTTTTTGTTAACAAACTCGACGATTTCAAAGCGAGCAGTGACAACACACTATGTGGAATAAATTGTTTTTATCTCCAGCGCGCGAGACGCTATACCGGAAATTCTAAAGATATGCTAGTTTTAAATATTTTTAGCCCAAAAGAGAGTTAATGCAAATGCTCTCAAAACGTATATGGGTGTGTTAATGAAAAAACTCCTCTCTGGGCGTAATAAAAAATCTAAAAGCTTTCAGATTTTTTTGTTGTTGCTTATTTATATACCCCATTTTATTTTATTTAACTTTCATGTTTCATGACAGCACTGCGTAGGGCTCTTTTAATTTAGAAATTATACCCTGAAGTGAGCATACGTGTTGCCTTCAGAAGTTAAGCACACTTAACTAATTAATAATTTCCACCAGTAAAAGGTGGAAGTATCTTTTAAATTATCGGGCGGATGTATATGTATGTATGTATATCTATATTTAATTATTAATTTCTTATTTTTGGTTATCCTATACGAAATAATGAGTAAAAACTATTGTAAAATTAACTTTCTTAATAGTTAATTCTTTGGAAGATTGAGATAAATCTCTGAAAAAAAAATAAGCAGATGTTTTAAGTTGTGATGGACACCATGAAAAACACTCAAAAGTACATATAAATACACATAAAAAAATTATTTATTGTTGATTTCATGGAAGAAGGCTGATAGTCTTTCTCCATAAAATCTGCAATAATTAAGGAGTCATCGCCTTTCGTCTCCTTCGTATATTTGAATGAAATTCTTTTTAGAAAGCGAAAAATTCCGAGAAAAATAATATTTTTCGATTTAAATCAGAAATTTTCAAACAAACGAAGGACATTCCCCGACGCTACCCAAAACTTACATACAAAAAATATAAGATAATGATTGGTAAATACTAAGAGAAAAGCCGATTTAAAAACATAACTTTAATACATATGAACAAAAAGTTATACAGTTATGCAGTATTAAATACTCGTACATCGCATTATATTTTTGCCAAAAAATATAATTTTAATTTCCAGTTCAAACTCTTACTTTACTTGTGATGATATCATCGTGTTAACGAAAAGGACATTTGTGTGAAACAATGTGCAACGAACGCTTAGGATTGCCATAAAAGATGAGGGAGACGGTATTTTAAACTGCTTTTACGCAGATTTGGAACGGCGAATATAATATAATTACGAAACAGGGTTATGATTTGCTGTAGACCAGTGCTTCGCAACCTTTTCTCACCTGCCACGCTCAAAAAATCTTTCTGGAATTTCGTGGCACACCAAAAGCTAATGTATATGTGTATTGATTTATACACAAAATTTACAATAAATTTTTGTTTTTAATTTGAAAAATATACAATTATAAAACCATAACATATTTATTTATATGCAATCATAATAATTATCATAATAATCGAAATTTTTTTTTAAAAATTAAAAAACAAAAATTCTTCAATTTGATTGGTTTATTTCAAATTTTTAAAAAAACAGTTTTAGAGCTATTATTTTTAATTAAAATGGTCTGAAACCAATATATTTCGTTTAAATTTATGTTTAAAAAAAGTTATATATTTTTGAGTTCCGAGTTATCAAGGAAGTGCCGAAAAAATTCAAATGCTGACACACTTACAATCACACACACAACCACACAACAGTGAAATATATAAAAACATTTAAAATAGACATTGTTAAGGAAAAAAATTGTCATTGTGTATTAAATACATGATAAAAATTGCAAAATGTCAAATACATGTATTTGATTGCGGCACACCTATATCCTACTCATGGCACACCAGTGTGCCGCGGCACACCGGTTGCGGAGCACTGCTGTAGACTAAGAAAATCAAAATGGTACAGGCGAGGGTGGAAAGTCAAAAACTTTCCTATGTTATAGCAATCCCATATGTTATAGCAATGATGTTATAGCTTTCCCATACATAAAATTTCAAAGTTCTAATCGTTTTTGAATTATGCGAGATGCATACATACGTATGTACATATAGACGTCACGAAAAAAATCTCCTCTAAATCCATTTTACAATCTGTTTCGGAGAAAAGTAGTCCTTTAATCTACTTGTGCGTGCACATATCACGCAAAAAAAATTGTCTAAATGGATTCGAGAGAGGTCAAAATGGATATTTCCGTTAAAATATGATAAACAACATAGTTCGTGATTACAATACTTCCTTTGCTTCGCACAAGAAAGTAAAAATTAATAATTAAATATAAGTTTATAATCTTAACAGCGATAGCGCTATAATTATATAAAACTATGAAAGATACAAAATATACTATTTCTCTCCTGATGCGGCTTCTTCAATGTTTTCTCGTAATGCAGATGGAAAAACAACTAGTTTCCAATTTCACTACTAGATGGCAGCACTATAATTGTAGTTTACAGTTGTTGCAAGTGATACACGAGCTAGGCTAGGCTGGAATTTTGGCTACTACATATGTAAACATAGTGTAGACCACGACTTCACGCTTTATTGAGGACTGCACTGTATGATCATGCTGTTGTTTTTCTGAAATACAGCATTATAACCCAATATTATGTTTCTGTTCACCCCCCCCGCCTCCTGTTTCTATATTTTTCATTTCCCCCTCCCCAAATTTTATCCATCATCCTTAAAATTAAAGTTTAAATAATTTATAGTTATAAAAAATTCAAAAGGATTTCCATTTTTTAATCTTTTAAGACAACACCCCCCAAATTTAGCAAAATAATTGCGATACCACTATTTCTCTAATATAATTACTATATGTTTTCTTATTGGAAAATTAAATTCTCAAGCTGATTTAAACAGCTTTTTAAACAGCAGACTCTAAATTTGCATTGATATATAGATGATTACACAAGACATTCAGAAGTGTCACAAATTAAAAATACTACTTGTAAATTATTTGTACTGTTTCTATCCTTTTTTATATTCCTGCTCAATAAAACAACAGTTCAAAGATTACATCAAATATAAGATATTACGTATTTCATTTTATAAGCAATGCAAACTGTTCTTAATGCTTGAAGTTTATGAAAGTTTTTTTCTCTCATTTCAGGAGGTTTTTAGCGAAGGAAAAGAAAAAAAAATTCTATAAATATCAGTTTTTTAATCATCTCTAATTATTTAAGTTACTTTCAAAAAGTCTTCAAGTTTTATTTTTGATTCCAAATTTCAAATATATATATATATATATAATTTTACTGAATTCTGCATTTAAACTCTGGAAAAACAAGAGATTATTCTTATAATCGAGTATTTAATGGATATTATATGCAGTTTTAGTGGCATCATTGTTTTGTTGTATTATTATGTTTTATCCATCTGGCATCACTGTTATTTCTGTCATTCTAAAGTTTTTATGTAAATAACAGTAAAGTTTCCTTACCTTTTTGCTTATTAAAGTCCGAAATTGCTTCCAAAATATGCAATATAATGCAACTACAATATTGACAAAAATGTAATTAAAATTCTACATCATTATACTTAATATTTATCACTATAATCATTAGGTTTTGAAGCATTCATTATTATCATCACCAATAAAAAAATTTACTGACAGTTTTTATTTGTTATTGCTATTTTTATTTATTATTGTTATTTATTATTATTATTATTATTGATATAACAGTGCTTTATTATTATTGTTGTTATTATTAGAATTTATAGAGTCCTCATTTATTTAAATGTGTTACAAATAATGCACATCAGCTAAATGTTTTGATGAATAATTTTGTTGCAAAATATTCAAGATATGGAGAAAGGCAACATGGTGGAGGAATTTATTAGAAGTTTTCCTCCAGGCAATACCAGCTATGAATATGTGGTCAAGCAAGTACAAAATCGTTTCAGAAATGAGGAGTTGCTAACTCAAGTGTATGTTAGAGATTTGTTAACATTAGTTCTTCAAACACAAACCAGAGATAAATATGCTTCAGTGATGTTTCCCTAAGTAGAAAAAGTCATGAATAAACTAATGCCAATCTGTCAGACCCTGTGGTGAATGCTGAAAATGAAAAAAGCATAAGCAAAGACACACTTTTTTTTTTTTTTCAGAACATGAAAATACAAGCGATTTATTCTATTTCTACAATATATATATATATTTCTACATAATATATCAGAAATTATATGTATGCAGACATTCTAATTTACAAACAAATATCACAGAATGTACTTGTAAATCTAGCTTTACAAGATCTTTGCTTAGAGCTTTCATATAGCTTTTACTCTAAGTGCATTATCTATGCATGGAATTTTATTACCTGACCTACATTCAGGTTTTCCTTAAATATTTTTAAAACAATAAAAACTCAAAAACAGAAATGCAATTCACTACGAACAACAGGAGTTAGAAATCTTTTTTACATAACATAATTTTCTCTCTAGTTTCAGAATATTTTTCAAGAACAGTAACTGCAGGACAAATAGTTTCTGCCATTTTTAAAACTAAAGCAGTAATGTAAATATTCAGTTAATTTAATTATTATAATTTGTGTGTCAGCAATCAGGAGTGTTGTAACAAAACAAATTAGAGAAATGTAGATGCTAAGGGAAATTAAAAAGAAATCATCTACATAGCTTTCGAGAATAAGATAAATATTCAAAAGCCTTTTCAAGGTAAATAATTTTAAAAAGTAGCAATCTGTAATTTTCCTTTTGTTTTTCAATATTATGCTCATCTAATTAACTGATGATTATATACCCTTATACAATAATTTTTCTTAGTAATTCATCAATATTTTTACTTATAAATTTCAGAAAAATTTACATTACATTTTAAAAAACAGCTTTCAGATCTTTGTGTAAATATCATATAGTTTTGTATTAGATCCATATGAACACTAACTACTTCTTAATAGTATTACAGGTATATGGATAAAATACATAGTGCAGTGCTTTAACATCATAAAAATGGCAACTTAGTTGTTCAGCAATGGAACAACTTTGACAATCACTATAATTTACTTAATAATTTATAGTTTTTAAGATACTTAATATTATGTATATTATCATGTAAGTGTGGTACTTATATGCAAAATTTTGTTATCAGATAAAAATTAAAATCATTTCTATATTTTTCTTTTTTTCCATCAATTTTTAACAAGTTGACAAGAATCTGAGAAATCATTTATTTATATGGACGATTGATCCACTTAGTGAATATTATGAACTTTGCATGCATTAACAAGAAACAAATTATTAATTTATGAAATAAATAAATAAAAATAACAACAAACACTAAATACACATTCGAAATTTTTAAATATTTCATGCTGTCATCAAAATACTTTATAAAAATGCAATACTTATATTTAAAATGAAAGATTTAAAAACCTTAAAGTATAATTCTCATTGTATAATAAATTGATAATAATATTTTTGGAATAAAATTGCTGGTTGTTTTAGAATATTAAAATTGATATTAAATACATAAAAATTCCTTCTAATTATCATAAATTAGATTAAAAAAAAAGAAATTTTTTTAACATTTTACATTTTAACAAGAGTAAATCTAAATTTTTTTATATTTCATAATGGAAAAATCATTTATTAAATATCATTATGTGTATTTTATTGAACACATAATTAAAAATTAGTGCAATGATATTGTATTATGTGATTAGACATAAAAAGTTATTAATTAAGCTAGTTTAAATTATGTTCTCTAAAATGTTAATATTAAGAATTTAAAAATGTTACACAGAAGTAGTTTCAAAATTTACATATTACATGCTATTTAACATGTATTGTAATACATAATAATATAAGTAAAAAAAATTCCTTGTGCATATGATTCAGCTTTATAAAAATATTAAATTATATTTATTTATGTATTTTTTCCTTTAACACTATCCAAAATAATATGCTATAATATTAATTCTATATGCAAAATGTAGGAAAGACAGCAAGTCAAATTTTAAGCATTTGAACACTGATTTGAATAGCTTATTGTTGAACTCTAGGATTCAGCATGTATTTAAGCTTCTAAAATTTATACAGATTTAGCTTAACTTGTAAAATTTTCAAACAGTAGCAGAATTCCTACAACAGCATTGTACAGAAATTAATTTTTCTGTTTTAAAGAAAGAAGATTTGAGGTTATAGCAGATTTCAGTTATGCTATATGTAAAAAAGATCTATAAGCTATATTTTAAAGCCTAGAGGGGAGAATTTTATAGATATTATTTGCCGTTTCATCATCATCCATAACTAGAACACTATGCAACAAATATAGGTCTTGGAAGCCCTTAAAGTCATATAAGTGTGGATAAAAATAAAAGAATAATTTTGTGCAAAAAAAATGAGGTTCCTCCTACACTCATTTAAAAAAAAAATGAAAACATTATTGAAAAAATTTCTCTTTATAATCTTATTTGAAAAAGTTATTTTTAAAATGAAAATTGCAGGATGTTCTTTTTGCAAGAGATATTTTTAATTTCACTGTTATTAGTCATCTTCCGGTGATATTTCAAAAGGAATTTCTTGAACTAGAGAAAAAATAACATATTCAGATACAACAAAGTTCTCCTACCTATGCTGCAAAATATGTAAAACAAACAAAAATAATTTCATTTTTGTCCTTTAAATTTTTTTTAAAATCTTACATGAGTAAAATTTTCAAAATAGTTAAATATTATAAAACAAATAAATAACCTAATTTAAATGCAGATAATTTAATAGATTTTACAAATTCTTATAATTCAACAAAGTAAAATGAATGGAAAATGCACAAAAATTTTAAACTTTTCTTAGAAGTCTATTTTATGCATTTACAAACATTAAAACATAATTTAGGAGAAAGAAATATAAAAAACTGCAATTAATTTGAATAGCTAGATAAGTTTAATATTAGGAACACCTTCTATCAAAAATTTATAAACTGGAAAAATTAAATGGTCCCAATAATACATTAGAATTTCTTCAAACTGAAGAACTATTTATTTTTAAAAATAATGAATAAAAATTACAATAATACAAAGATTTATTTAACAAATTCATTCAAATTTAGATTTGTGTAAAAAATCAATTATGTGGGGGAAAACTGTACTTTTCATTTAAATATAATGTTTTTATTCCAAGTATTTGAGGAGTGAATATTAATAAAGTTTATAAAAGGCAATTATAATTAAAATATTTACATTTGAATGGCTTTAAAGATTTTCATGTATCTAAAAAGATATTTTTAAATCAATAACTACAATATATACATAGAGCTATAATCTACAAGGATCCGAACTTCATCTAAGCAAGATAAGCTTAAAGAATAATTTCAGTGAGCAATTAATGAGTATCCTACATTTCAAAGCCTATACTCATCACATACCATAAACAGAGAACATTAATGAGCACAAAAACATATATAACAGCTAAATTTTAACATACATAAGTGACGATACACTTTATTTAGTTATCTTTAAAAGTGGGAAAATAAAAATAGTTTTTAGTTATATTAAGTAGCAACACTTTGGCATATTAGAAATATTCACCTCGCAGATGAATTTGCTTGAGCCTTTTGTGAGTGTTTGGATGATGAGTATGGTTTTTTATCTGTATAACCACTGAAGCTCAAGGATCGTTCAAAAATGGCTGCCCTATCTCGTATGCGTTTGGAGGGACCACAGGTTTGACTAGTATCAGATGACTCTTGGGCATTACTTAAGTTTATACTTGATGTCTTTGGCACATTATTAGGGGAAGTTTCAGCTTGTTTAGAAACAGATATAGAGCAGGTCTGAGTAAGCTGTGCAGGAGGATAGGGAGTTGAAGACACAAATGATAGCCTGCAGACTGGTGGTGGCACTGATTTTGGTCTTTGTCTTGATGTAGAATTCCTTTTTCTACTCTCAAATGAAGACCTTGAATAATGACTTCCATCAAAGGCATTGAATTTTTCTGGTGTAAGCACAGACCTCCCATTTTCACAAAGAGGTTGAGAAATTCCTTGCTGCAAGAATTCAGTTCTCATCTTTGAAGTCATACTACCTGGTCTGGTATAAGTTTGTTGGAAGCTGGAAAAAGAATTTTCATCACTTTCAGAATATTTTTGATGCACTTTACTGCCACTTGTACGATCTGCCTGATGAGATTTCCCACTACACAACTTCTCAGATAACCAATTAGATTCTACACTCTTTGATTTGTTATTCTGCTCTGTTGTCAGAGATTGAGGTGATGATCCTTCAAATGGAGAAGTACTGAAACTACCATATGAATTGGATTGTACAGAGGATGTCATCAAATTATCTGATGACAAAAATGCAGTCCTGGAGTTATTCACTTTTGTACGATGATCACACTGCCCACTAGTCCAACTCCTACTCCCAAAAGAATCATATGTGTCACTATTAATGGACCCATTTTTATTCCAGTCTTGTGTTAGGAATGAAGCTTTAGGATGAGGAAATCTAACTACACACTCAGTCTGAAAAATATGTTCCTTCGTGTGTGAAATCTGATTGTCTTTGCAACTTTGATTAGAATCAGCAAAACTTGAAGACAAACTTTTAGAAGATGTCAGAGGAATATTATGATTTATCACTTGAACATTAGAAAAGACACTTTGAGATTGCTTAGGTGAAGCTACACTGTCAGTTCTCTCACATATATCACTTTGTTTTTTATGACCTTCAAATTTCGACAATAATTCTTTAACAGAAGGCTTATTTTCCATTCTTATGTAACGTGAATATCCATGAGTGAATGCCATCTCTGATGTTTTCTTATCATCAGCAGTCTCTCGCAAGCTTTTCAAGACATCATCCTGATCCATCTTCTTTCTATCACTATCAAAGGATTTAACTGGAGATTTACGAAAATCTAAAGCATCAACAAATTTCTTTTCACTTTTTAATCTACTTTTATCTACTTCAGGAAAGGATTTTTCTGTTTTATACCTCTGTCTCTCAGCTTTGATCTGCTCCATTTCAAGTTTCATTTGCCTATCTCGAACAATCAGTCGACCTATTTCAGACTCAAATTTCCTCCTGGATTCTTCAATGGGTGATATAGGAGATAACTTGTCGCTACAACTCCGCTTTTTTTGTAAACTCGAGTCCACAAATTCACTGTTTGCTCGAAAAAGTTCATGACCTAAGCTCCCAGATACAGCAATACCAGAAACAAATTTTGGGCAAATCTCATGAACTTCAGTCATACTTCTTTCAAGTGATCTTGCCCCTGGAGACTTAGCTGAAGTCTTTATGTCATTAACTAATTTACTCACTAGATTACCATTTTGTTTCTGTACTGTTGCTGTGGGACTCTTATCAACAAAGTTTTCAGGAGGTGATAAAATTATATTTTCAACGAAGTTGCTGTCAAGAGCTAAATGCCTATCGGTGTCCTGACTGATACCAATCTCTGATGGCACTGTAGAAAATATAGCCTCTGATTCTTCTTTCTGCTTATAAGTTATATTTACATTATTTGTTATTTGTAGCAGTTCTGTTTCATTGGCTAATTTTTCTTCAGTATTTTCATCCTGTTTTGTTATTTTATCATCCTTTTCATCACTTTCACATAAACAGCTTGTGTTATTAAATAAGTGATTGTTTTGTATTTCATTTAGAACTGATTCACTTGCTACTTGTTTTCCTAATTCACTAGCAATATCACCAGCTTCAGAATCAACACTACTAGGAATTTCACTAACATTGTCACCTGTTGGAGACTCGGGAGTAACAGAGCCATTTTGAAGACCTACACTATGTTCGAGTTGTTTATCTTTACTAGCTGAATTGCCGACCGACAAGACTTGATCACCATCAAATGAAAGTAGCTGAGAGAGGCTAACAGAATCAGATCTAGTTGCTTCTACTGAGAAACTAATTGCATTATCATCAGCATCATCGTGAATGCTTGCATTTTGAGACTCTGACACCATCATTGACTGTTGGCCTAGTTTTTCAAAATTTTCTTCTTCATTTACATGTGACATATTCAAGTCTTGATATTCTCTATGAATTTCTACAGGTACTGAATCCTTTTTATGTAATGCACTTATTTCCATTTCCTGTTCCAATTTAGATACACATGTTAAAGTCTCTCTTAAAGGCACTCTAGTTTGCTCAGAAAAAGAGGTTTGTTCAACAATGTCTGACTCCTCATTCTTCTGAAATTCTACCTTTGCATCATCTTGCTTCAATGTCCTGCATTTTTCCACATGTAAATTGTCATCAACTATCATTAATTCACTTTGTACTAAAGGCTGCTTTTCTAAGTTTTCATTATTCTTTTCCTTTTTAGAAAAGTCTTTTTTCTTCACCATGGGTGGTGAACTTAATGTGTGATAAAGACGCTTCAAAGACAATTTTTGCAGTTTGGGACTCGAAGCTTCTGAATCAAAGCTTACAAGTTTTTGTTTGTGTGCAGTTTTATTTCTTCCTAATGAATCTTTTGCACTTTGAGCATGACAGATGTCTTCTTCCACAGCTGAACTCTGAATCTGGTTTACAGCTGAAGTAGGTTTATGTAATGGTTTCATCTCAAGCAATGAATCTTCATCCAAATCTAATTCATCATCCATTTGGAAGTCTATAAGTCGTTCAAAGTAAGAATCATGAGAAGTTGAGCGCATATGTTTCTGATAAGTTGATTTTGCAAAAAATGAAGGAGTTATTTCTTTTGCTGTGTCGAAATCAACAGATTCTGGAGGAGATGCAGTAATTTCATCTGTAAGAGGAGAAAGAATTTGATTACCATTCAAAGAGAGAAAAAAATATTTTCCTAAATCATTACCTACACATGTAACATTTGTTTTATACAATATTCTTAGCTGTTCAAAAGAATCATATTTTATCACTATTAATAAATATTTAAAAACTTTTATTGAACTGATCTTTGCATTTTAAAGTAGTTCACAGCTGCAAAAGAAACTAAGCAAAAGTGTAAAAAATACAGTTCATTAATATGTGCATTTGAAATAAAGATATTTACTTTAAAAAAATTATTATTAAAAATTACAATCAGTGCCAGTAACTATTGGAAAGGTAAAATGCTCATCCAAATAACATACTTTTTTGGCATTGAATTATAATATGTAAGAATTCATGAAGTTAACATTTTCTAATACATAAGTCATAATTCCTACTAAAAGCTCTTTAAATTCATTTTAATATGCAAATAAATAAGTTTTAAATTTTACTGATTATATAGTGTAATATATAATTAGTAAAGTTATATGAACACTATATACTATAATTAATGGCTTAATTTATTTTTAACTAAATGACATGTAAAATATTGCAATATTCAAGCAAAAAAAAAAAGTAATTCTTTTTAAACATTGTCCCAGATGGAAAACACCTATTTAAGGAACAGTATATTCTAACTAGGAAAATCTTAGATAAAATTAATGAATTAATTCTGAATGTATTTATAAGTTTTAACATGGTTTACATCTTGAAACAGAAAGAAAATAAGTGCTTAAATAAAATGTTAATGTGATAACTCTTAAATATTTTTATTAACTAAAATTATTTGAATGCAGATTAAAACATAATTTAATAAAGCCACCCACTCCCAAAAAAAAAGCAGAACTTAAATGGCATACAGAGAATACAAAGAATCCAATGGACATGCCAAAGATTTTTTACAATAATTATTTGGCTTATTAATATATCCTAAAGTTTTGGTAAAATGAAAAATACAGTTTTGTATAATGGTCATTGTACTTTTATATAAAAGTAATTCTTGCAAATTTTTAACAATTTTATCATTTATGTAGTATTACATTGGAGAGAAATTAAAAAAGCAAAAATTAAATATTCCTTACCTACAGGGGTGAACTCATAGTCAGTTATCTGCTGAGATAAATTACAAGATAAAGGAAATAGAGACTCAGCACTCTTGACGCTTCTCAGTTTTTTGGCATCAGTGTGAAAAACGTCAGATTCTGTAACAGCCTTATCCTGAAAAATAAATTCTAGTTTCAATACTGTATAAATGCAACAGATTCTAAAAATTAAGAAATAAATTATGCATATTCTCTTTCAGAGAAAAACAAAAAGAATTTTTAATGAGAGAAAAAAGTATCCAGGATCATACTAAAGATATGAGTATAATTAATTTTTTGAAGAAAATGCCTATTGCAGTAGCTCTGTTATTTTGAGAATACTCTTTAATTTACATGTAGTTATTTGTAAAATAAATAAACTATTTTAAAATATTACCACCTGCAAGACTAGAGGTGAATGTTCTGAAAAGATAGGACTACCAATCTTTGGCCTTTCAGACTGCCCCTCAGTCCTGGAGTGTTGACTTTTTCGACGCCCACTAGTGGTATGCCAACCTCTTGAAAAAAATGACCGCCAGCCTGAAGGGGATTTTTTGCCCTTGCCCATTGACCTTCGTCTGAAAAAATAAAGTATTTTACATGTATAGAACAATGTTTTATTATGAATTTACGTTTTCAAGAAGCACACAAACCTGAATTTAAACTACTACATCAGTTTTTAGTAAAATCTTCTCAAAAGTTAAGTGTGCCAAGCACTCACAAAATACATGTGATTTTAGACTAAAATTGACTAACACCATTTTAAACTAAAATCAACTCCAGTCTAATGTTGAATATGGCCTAATTTCAAATATTAAAAACTTAATAGTATATCTGGAAAATCCAAAAAAATAAAGATTGAATAAAATATAACTTTTTAATATTTCATTTTATGGACAATTATATAATTCAAATTATATGTGTATATTTGAGAATTATTTGTATAAATTTATACCTTATACCAATTATTGTATAAACTAGCATGTTAAAAATATGAATAAATAAATAAAACACTGTTTTCAAAAAGTTATTAGAAAATTTAATACTTTTATTTTGCTGACATTTTAATCAAATGCATGCACATCCAACCTGTGGCTTATATATGGCATTCAGAGCCTACTGATGGAGTTCATGAGGTATAACCAAAACATAAATGAAATAAAAATGCATATAATACAAAATGAAAATGAGAAATCAGCAAGTTTTAAAGGATATGACTACTTAAATAAACAAAACATGCAGCTTTTAGACCAAAAATAACTAATTAGTGATGACTCAAAGAATGACAGTATTCAAAATTTAATTAAAATTTTGTAATCTTACAAGATTTAAAAAAAGCAATAGTTTAACTTATTTTAGACAAATTTCAAAATGAGATTGCTTTTATGTGGAAAGTAAATGAACTAACTATGCTATTATCTCTTAATATTTTTTTAATGTGACATCAGTGTAATATTATTGAAAAACAATTTCTATTTTAATTCTTTGATCAGTTTCATTAAATAATTCTAAGAAATTAATTCCAACTAATTACACAGGCAACCTGAAGAACTTTTTATCTTTTGAATCTGCTGAAGCAATTTTTTTTTACAACAAGCCTTTAGTTTTTAAACAATAAACAGTAATTCTGAGCAGAAATGCAACAATACTGTAAATGAATTTTTTTCAATGCCCAATAAAATTTTCGAGGTATTTATGTAAGAAAGCAAAAGTTAAATTACTGCAATTATAAAATAAAAAAATTAGCAATTTTTTAAGAAAGACAAATTATTTTCTTATGTTTTTTATCATGACATTGATGAAAGTACTTTTGAAGAAATTTGCTTTTCTAAGCAAACTGTTACTGCTATCAGAAATAAGTTGCACAGATTTTGATGTCTCACCTCACTGGAAGTTCTATCACAGTATGATACTTTATGGGCAAATTTTCTTCACCACCACCAACATCAATAAACTTCTGTTGCTCTCCAGGTAAGTTAGAAGTTAATGCCCTTGATCGAGCTTCCTCCAGTGATAACAGCTTTGTGGGGGTTGAAATTGCCAGAGATTTAGGTCTTGTCTTTTTTGGAGTTTCTAAAATTAATATACATACACAAATAAATCCATTATATAGATATTCATACATTAAACATACTGAACTATATAAAACCTGCTTGCATTTGCTAATTATGCTGTTTGCTTAATTTGCAGTCATAAGCTTTTCTTATTATGATTACAGTAAAAGCCCAACTATCTGGCATTCATCTAACCGGAATCTTTTCAAATTACAGAATTTTTTTCTTTTTTGAACATCAAATTAAGTAAAAAAAAGATTGTAACTCCTTCAATAAAACACAAATAGAATGTGATTCGAATCAAAGAAAAGGACTGTCACCAAACAGTGTGATTGAGTGCCAATAATGGAAAAGCATGACGTAACACTTTATACAAATCCGATTCGTTTAACTGCGTTTTGAAAAAAATTTTAATATTTAGGACTTGACTTCAACGGAACAGCATGCAAGAGAGTATTTTCAAATTTCCAGGATCCTGGCACCGAGAAAAGTGTGACTTACATAAAAATGGATAAACACTGGCTGTGCAATGGGAAAAATTATAACAAGCAATTTAAGTTTTTGCATGTTATACCTGCAACTTATATATGTTTATTAAATAAAGAGCAATTTGTTCCTTCAAACTTCTACTGGAATGACTGGCAAAAGTTTGGTGAGGTCTCTGCCAATTTTCATCGTCAATGGAATTTCATAAATGAATCTGGGCTCTTACTTCAACATTTATGTCTAAACATTCCTGACTGAAATGCCCTGTTTTCTATGGAAATCTTCAATGATTTAAATGTAGGCGTTTGATATTCAAGTTGATGACAAATAAAACAACTCTTTTTATAATTTTAGACTGGAAATTCTTTCTTCCATTCATTTGGCTTTTCTTTTGTGAAGTGCATTTTTTATATGCTTAATTATCCTGAATTTGGCATTTCCCGATCTTCCTGGATAGTGAAGCTTTTATTATTACTGTTATTTATTTTAAAAAACAGACACATCTTACAAAAATTTACCATGTTTAAAAAAAGTTACCTTCACCAAGAACAGGACTAGGAAAAATAGGCATTTTTTCACTGAATATGATGTCTGTATATCTAATGAGGTATTCTGTCAGTACTGCTTGTACTCCAACAACATGCAAAGCTCCAACACCACCATTCTCTATATCCCTTGATCTGAAAAGTTAATAGGTAAAAATAATTATGTAACAGAAACAAATTTCTTCAAATACTTTACTAATAAATGATTTTAGAGCTACATGTAACTTCTAGGGTTTTTTTTTACACTCACCAGTAATTATCCAGAGAGAGCAGAAATAAAATATTAATAAGTATTATGTATTAGATATATAGTAATAATAATTTGTTTTCAAATGATTCAATATTTTAAAAATCATCAGAATAACTTTGCAAAATTTGCTTTACGTTCTCTTTCAAATAATGTAAAATTATCCTAATTTATGAAAATATATTTTGTGTGTCTTTTTGTTTAAAAAAGAAACACAAACAAAGATGAATGAAAAAAAATTGGATAAAACTGATGAATTAAATAATTCTACTTTCAGCATTTATGTTATAATAAATAACACATTCTACAAAAGCGCATTTTGAAAATTTAAACGAATTTCATCTAAAATATATTAAAATGTGTTACAGATTAATAGAAAACAGCTTAACATTTTAAAACACATAAGATTTTGAAAGTAATAGTAGCTTCTTTTTAAAACATATCTACAATACCTGCAGTCAAATATGAGCAGAAGGAGAAGAAAGAATGTAACAAAAGGAAACACATCAAAAAACTAAACAGGAATCAGCATGAGTAAAACTTACTTACATTATGCCAATTCCAGTTTACTTATTATTGGTTGCTTTATGAGGAGAAGGACATTTAATAACAGAAAAGACTAAAGAAGCAGTGTCTGTGTTTAATAGTAGATTTATGAAGTAGGTGGCTCTTGTCATAAGGCATAGGATATGTTTATTGTATGTTTAATTAAGTATATCTATATTTTTTCTATCTAGCTAAAGAATCTAATCTAATTCTAGCATGAAAACAGTTAATAACAGCAAGGGTGTTAAATACTGCTTGCATGTTACGTAACACAAGTTACTTTTCCCTGTGTGTTCATTTTTAATGCAAAAGATCTTTTTTCCCTTCAGTATCTATTTTTCTAATAATAAAATAGTGCTTCTTGAAACACAGATATACAAAATTTTCTTATCCAATTATCTCCTCCCCCCACAAACATTTGATTAATGATACTGAAGTTACAGTTCCTAAGACACATTCAAAACTATAGTTATTAAAGCTGAAATCTTTTTATAATTTTAAAGATACTTTGGTGGTTATTTAAATTATGCATAATTTCATTATTTAACTGTTATATTTATACCACAATTATATTGATACTTAAATTTAAATAATCAGAATTGGTGTTATGTATTATAAAATAGTAGAAACTATCCAGTGTAGACAGTCACTAAGTTTAAAATATACACGTCACACAAGTTTAAAATATACACATCTCAATCAGTATGGGCAATTTTTAGCAAATATATTTTTAATATAAAATTGAGTTAGTGTTAAATAGGATGATTAATTAATGTCAAATTGTACACTTTTCTTCCTTTTACAATAATCTATGTAACACAAAAATATAACATACAACATAATTTACAATAATGTACATAACACAAAAAGTGATAGAAGTATATTAATAAAATCAGTATTAAATATCGTAACTGATATTTTCTTTAAATTGATTTTTCCAATATGTAGATGATTATTTTAAACCATCCAAGATGAAAAATGCTCTCATTTAATGTGTCTCATCTTAAGAAATTCCTTCAGTTAAAAATACTTACTGCATTCAAATCTAATAATACATTATTAATTTTTATTCCTTATGTTTTCTCCATGTCAGATATCACTTACATAAGCATGCAAGTTCTCCCAGCTAACAAATTGTTTAAATAATTTTCAGTTTCACATAAATTTTGCTTGATTGCCTGAAACTATATTTATAATCGGATTTTAACTTTAATTTACAGATCATACAATTTAAAAGACTGAATGTAGATTAAAAACAGCTACTGTAATGAAAAAAGAAAAAAATATTGAAAAGATAACGGAAATACTCCTACCTTAATAAATTAGGAGCCCACACAATAGCAACATTTTTGGGGGTCATTCCAGTCTGAAAACCATGAGCTGCAACTTTACTCAAGTGCCTCATCAAATATTCCAATGATCTGTAATGAAGAGGAGGAAGCTGCTGAAATGTCTTCATCAGCTTGTACGGCATTCTGAGTATTAATGAAAACAACGAAAAACAGAAAATTTAATAACTGAGTGCAAGCACACAGAATTTTTTTTGAGGGGGGGGAGGAATAAATGCAGAAAGTTCATTTTGAATCTTTTGTTTCTTTTACAAAATATCTTTAGTAAATCCGACACCACGTTTATCATAAATGCCCCCGTATTTTTGATTGAATATTTAATCATTTATCATGCAGAATTTAAATAGCCTATTCATATTGATTCATTTGCAAAAGTGTATTATAACTGTCAAACAATGTTATCGTTTTTATCTGGAAAATTAGTTTTCAATGAATATTATACAATTATGAAGTCAAAATACTGATATATTATGTAACTTTGAACGGTTAACAGCCTAGATGTAAATTTCACTTCACTGAAGCATCAAGCTGTTAATGAGAGTTAAATGGCACAAAACTGAAAATAATTTTTGAAATCTCTTACAATAATTTTACAAGTATTAAATTACACAAATTAACAAAACTCTGTGCTGAAAAAAGCAGTCAGTTTTAAGGAATTAAAACTTAAATTAAAGAAGATTTATAAATATATAGATATAAGATATTGTTATGAATTTTGCATTTAGTTAGATATTTTTAATAGAATTATAATTAAAATTGTTTTATTTTCTAGTGCAATGCAGCATGCGATAAATTTTAGGAGAAAGCTATGCCAGAAAAGTAAAAATACAAGAGCATGTGCATTTAACTTTGGATAAAAGTTTATCTCTGTAATTGATATTTAATTTGAATAAATGTAATTGACTACGATCTTAGTCGTGACCATAATTCTACTCTTTTGTTTTCCAGAAATTGCTAGAACTATCTCGTAAATTTAAAAATTTAAATGGTGGATTTAAAAAGCTACAGAGATAGCTCGCGGTGAGATCCGATTAGCTTTCTCTGCACTTTGGATTCAGTTCTATTTAATGTTTTAGTAGTTTAAAATATAGTCACTGTTTATATTGCATGATCTTGTGATATTGTATGAATACCTTTGAGAAATAATCCAGCGTTTTGTCGCATTTCTTGTGATAAGAATAAATTTGATTAACTTTTTATCAGACTTGTGTATTCAATCTATTACTAACCCGTATACACATGCAACAATATAATTCATAACAGTAATCTGTCTCCCTCTTTCTTCTAACCTTTCTCTCTCTGTCTTTTCTTTGTTTTTCCTTTGTATAAGTGATCTATACTTTTGTAAAAGCATTCTTAAAATTCCTCAAAAATTGTTTCCTTTATACCTTTTAATCAGAGATTAATTTTAAGAGAGCTTACATTAAAAACAAATTTTTCCCTAAACAACATCCTTCTATGCAAAATAATTTATTGATTCATGCAGATGTAAGCAAAAATGAAATAATAATAATCACATAAATAAAGACAGATTTCTGAGTTAGAAATGATCTGCTTAATGACATATACTGTAATGTATAATTTGTTTTTAATGAAACCACGTATATTCATTTAATTTTGATCAAATAATAAATGTTGCCACACAGTGTACATTCATATACTTAGATGGTTATTCTATCCTTGTTCAGTCAGCCTATAAAGTAATTTTTAAAATGTGCAAAGATATACATGCTGTAATAAAAAATTCTGAATCAATACTTAAAAACAGTCATAAAAATTTGAACTATCTTTATCTAGATTAAGAAATATAACTTACCACAAATTTGTCATATAAGTGGAATGTTAAGAGAGGGTTTGGCAATTCACGAAAGTACATTTTTAATAATGAGGCAACACAGTGAATATCTTGCACAATAGCTTCATCCATCAAATTTGGCACCCTGTCCTCATCAAAAGCAAGCCTAAGTAAAGGACACATGTAGAGACATTTTAAAGCTTAGAGTAGAAAATGCTTTTTGTTTGTCTAAGATACATTTGGAATTAATATTTAAGTAAGATTTGATTTGTATTCACCTGAGTTTTTGGATGTTAGATGTAACACCTGACAGCCTGTATATTCCATCAACAATTCCATGTTGCTCTATAAATTCGGTACAGCATTTTAAAACAAGAGGAACTGTGGGAGAAAGGGTAGAAATAAGATTAATACTGTAATCAGAAGGCAGTTAAAAATTTTAAATAATTTTTCCCCCCTGTTTACTACATTATCATTTCAACATTCTGCTAATCTATAACAAAACTACAAAATTTATAAAAATTAATTCTGTTAATTTGCATCAAAAGCAAACTGAAATAATTCATCACAACAGCAAAGTAACAATAATACAATGATTAATAATTTATACATATAAATATTTGTAAAAGGAATCTAAAATTGTTTACTGAAAGTTGTATTAAAATTTACACAATTTTATGGCTAGGGCATAAAATATTCTATTAATTTAATAAAAACCCCATAAGAAATTCAACATATACACAATACTGTATACTATTTCAAACATAAATTAGAGTGAAAGTTCGAAAAATAATTTTATAGCCCGGGTGTTGGTTACTTTCATTCATTAAAACTGACTTCATAAAGGAAGCCTTTCATTGATAAAACATTCTTATGTTTGTAAAAGTAACACTTGCCCCCATCCAAAAAAAATTGCAATTTATTGATCTACAATTCTTTTATATGATAAATATAGCTCAATAGAAAACGCTTTTTTAGATTAATATAATCACACTTAGTAATTACTTAACTCTCATTATTAAAATTTGATTGTGATAGAAAAACAATTATTTTATCAAGAAATATAAATAAAAGGGTTTTAGACTTTTTAACATAACAAATTTTACATATGTGATGACTATATAAGAGCAAATAGAAGAAAATTATGGACACCACATGACTTCCTTGTACGGCCTATTAAATTATACACATTTTTAGTGCACACAAACTTATTCCCTCGAATTTCATTAGAAATATATTTTATATTCAGCAGTTCAGGTCGCACTTTGCAGCAAGGCAAAAATACATAAAAACTAAAAAAATCTTCATTAAGATTTGAAAAATAGAGGAAAACCTAAAGTACCAAATACATAAAGGCACCAAATACAACAGGCAAAAGTTTCAGTCCACAAACATTTTAAGCTAACTTCTGGTCCCAAAAGACAAAAAGACACTGAAGTTTGTGCACCAACTGACCTTATTCAGTATACTACTAAGAGCTTCAAATGTAAACAAATAGCCACAACATTAGGCCTAGACGCTTAAACTTTTTAATTGTTGATAATTTTAAAACTATACAGATTAACTAAAGGCATAAAAACTTAACTGGAATACATACAGATGTCACGTAAAAAAATCATTCAAATATATTTGAGAGTAGTTGAAATGGATATTTTCGTTGAAATATGGTATCCAAAATTTTTGACAATTATAATAATTTACAAAACCTGCCAGGTCCCTTTTTCAAATGTGAAGAATTTGCAAAAACTGCTATGTTTCTTTTTGAATAAGTTGCATGTTTCTTCAACAAAAAAAATTAATGAAATGATTTTTTGTTGAAAAAGTGTATTCAGTAGCACATTTATTTGTTGAAAAAGCTGTGGAATTTAATTTTACAGGTTATATTTATTTCTATATTAGTTCTGATAATTGTTTTTAATTCACATTAGAATTTCTTACTGCAATATTTATGAAAAAAAAAATTACTGCTATGAAAAATACATGAGAAAATATCTGGGAAACAAATTTTTTACAAATTTTATAGTCATAGCTAAAATAAATATTGTATTATTGTGTAATAGGTTTCTAGAAAAATCACCTGCATTTGCATTTGTAATATCAAAACTGTTCTTAAGTATCTGGAATCAGTCAGTTCAGCAATTTTTACTGGCATAATAAAAATTCTTTTAGCTGATAATACTGTTTCAGATAAAATTTTTAAATATGCAGCATGAATTGAAAGCAATGAAATTGTAAATTACTCACTGTCTCTGCCAGTATTCATTAAATGCTCTCCTAAATCACAACCAAAAACTCTTTCCTTTAATATTCCACTTTGCTTCAATTTTCGCCTCGATGGCCTTGACAAAAGGAATGATCTGAAGAATGCTATTAACTTTCCATGTTTCCGAAGTACTAAAAATAAAGTGCTGTAGTTAAAAATCATTCAGTTGTTAAATAATAGTCAACAAAATTTTTTGAAATATTTTCTATACTTGAATTTTGTATTTCGGTAATAGGCAACAATTTTTTTCTAGTAGAAATAGTAATAACATGTAAAATAGTACAAAAGACAACCTCATGTGAAGGCAGTCAGTCCAGTTTTTTTTTGTCAAATTTTATACTTGTCATAATTTTGATTCGATGGAATAAATGAACTCAGGTAATCAAATAATAACATTTAATTACATATTTCCATAAATCATATCCATAGCAATTTATAGTTGTGTTTTGTACTTTTACATATACCAATTTCACAACAATATGTGTTACCTATACTTTTTTTTTTTTTTTTTTTTTTTTTGAAAATGTGTATCTTTCAAAAACAGGTAATAAATGTGCGTGACACAAGAGAGAGAAATTTTATATTTTTAGGAAAGAGGGCTTAAATTCATAGTAAGCTGACTATTTTGCCATGCATTATAACTCTATGTGGTGTTATATTTTGTGTGCTTTACCATATTCAACTTACCTAACTGTTAAACATGCAAGCCTTTAACTTTTTCATTATCCGGCAGATGGCGCCACAAGATATGAGAAAGGGATATACCAATTAAAATTAGTTATTTGTATGTGGTGTTGTATGTAGGTTATGGTGAATATATCTTTATTAAATATTGTTTTATTTTTTATTATCTCTAACCATGAATTGTGTACTATTCTTGAATTTAATTTCTGGTAGTCAAACAGAACATGGATTAATAATTTTTTTTTGTGAATGTAAATAATATAACATCAGTCATATTTCATAAAAATAAGAAAGAAAATTAAATTTCTTGAATATTTAAATATAGCAAGAACTAAGACTGCAATTATATTTTTAATATTTAAGTAAGATTGAAATGTGAAATAAAATTAGTGTAATGCAGAAGAGTTAAAGGAAAAGATGTACAAAACTGTAAAAACTTAAAACAAGAAATTAAGATTTTGTAGCCATGGTACATGCAAATAAAACATGTTAACGCATTTACATGGTATGTTATAAATTTCGAAAGAAAATACAATTCATTTGAATTACATTGTAAAAAAAATGGGAGAAGAAAGGACACTTTACAATTTAGCATTAGAAAAGTGCATATATATATGTTAGTTAGTAGGTAAATGCAAATACACATTTGAATTACCTGGTTTTGCTGGTGCTTTAGGAATTTTGATAGACTGTGGCACTTTATCACCAATAATTTCTACACATTCACAAGGAAAGAATCCAACCTGAAAATGCAAAGTGCTTGGTAAGAAAGGATAACACTACATTTATTGCAAATCCAAAGCTATTCTAATTTAAAATATTATATATATATGATACTATAAAAATAGTCAACACTTTAAATTAAATGTTTAAATTAAAATAAGTTGACATTAATAGTACAGATTTATGGAAATGTTTTCATCCATTTTAATTTATTTTACTTTGAAACCTTCATTTAATGTTTCTTTATACATGAAGAAAATTAACTGAAGGCTTGTCTATGTTTCAAAATGCCCACAAACTATTGCATTTTCATAAAATCCTGTTTGTTTGTTTTTTTAAAATCTGATGCAGACATTACGTGACTTCCTTGTACGGTTTATTAAATTATCAAATTTTTTGCTACAGTTAAAACAAAAAGTGCTGCATCAATTTAGAGGAAGAAGGGAGGGTGCCAACTGTTTCAGTTCAATTAAAAAGTTTCGGATTACGATTATTTGATTGGACAAGAGATATCTGCATTAAGCATTACATAGTATTGCATAATTAATTTGAATGAGGCAGTTTAGACTTAAGAGTGCTATTTTTAAGACAGAGAGAGTAAGTCTCCAAATTGAATAAAAAATAAAGCAGGTTATAGCCAATTAAAATTAGAAGTTTGCTTTCATATTTTTATCTTACACACACACATATATATATGCACACACACAATACATATATTCTTAAATACTTACTCTTTAATTTAACATACAAAACATATTTTAACTGCCTATGTAAAAAAGACACAATAATTATTATTTGAATGGAATAAAAGAAAGACTAATTGCTGAAATTCTAAGTAATCTCCTCTCATTAGATAAAATACTTAGCTTAAAATTACCATGATGCTTCCAGCTCCTTATATAAAAGAAAAATGAAATAAATAAAGTTGTGGCAATCAAACTGGATAAATTATTTGTCATTTGAAATGCATCTTTCCGACTGGAATAGTCCTCCCCAAAAATAAGAAACATTATGTTCTTTAATAATATGTTAATTACCCTAAGCATGAATAAACTCTCTGGCAGTTAAACAGTGGCTTTCATGCGTAGAGGTTCCATTATTATTTATAAATATCAGCACAGTAATTATCTTTGATAGCTGTGATACCTCTGAATAATAATAAGAAAATAAAATAATGACAAAACCACAGAAGGTTACAAAGTGAAGTGCCCTACTATTTTCACTACAAAATACTCCCAAATTTCTAGAGAAAGGTTTTCTTTAAATTGCAGAAGAATATAAAATTCGAAAAGTGTATTGTGACTTCAAAATAGGCTTGAATTGATCATCAGAAGCAATATACAAATATAATGATATTTTAAATGACATATGATAAATGTATTAAACAAGAAATTAGCAGTGGTTAAAATATTTCAATACATCATTATTTAAATAAATAATTACTAAAGCATATGCAAAACTAATTAAAATTTTTTTTATTCAATTTATAGAAAAATTTCTCACCTGGAATCCTTTTTTTCCTCTCCACCATGAAGATTCTTCAGGGGGTGGCATGTCTATCACAGAAATAATATCACCTACCTGAAAATTTAAAAGCTTTGTTCAGTTTTATAAATGGGCAATTTTTGCATTACAATCAGGGACTGAATATGTTTTTTAAAGGACTTTTATAATATTAACTTACGGAGAAAAAAGAAAATTGTTTTCTTAAATTCTCAAATCTTTTGACACTATGATGATGAATACTATTTATGTACTGAATTCATTAGCATTTTTATGCATTTAAAAATCATCTTTTACATTAGCACTTTTGTACAACAGCATATTTATACATTTAAAAATATGTGTATACTATACATA
>KK112169.1:233030-272697 GCA_000611955.2 Stegodyphus mimosarum
TTGAAGTGGAAATTTTTCTCATTGATTTCAATTTTATAAAATGAATTCCAGTCCCCTCCCCCCCCTGCCGCTCAATTATCCGAAATTTTCATGTATCCAGAATTCGGCATTTTCCGAGCTTTTTTCAGGACAGCCTAGCTTTTTCTGTACACAAATTGAAATATCTAAATTATTTTGTTAGAAATCTTTTAAGATATAAGAAATAATAATAACTATAACGGCTGCAGCGTAATATAACAAAAACATTTTTATAGCTTGTTAACAGAATCAGATAATCAAATTTCATGTATTAATTTTTAAAAAAAGTATGCTGTTCTGCCTTGTGAGCTAAGAGAAGCGTTAAGTTCAGTACTTTACTCTTTATATTGCAGAAATTTATAACAAAAAAAAAAAAGGTTTTTATTTTGTACCAAGCTATATTATACATCGCATTAGAAATATCCTTTTATAAGTATAATCATATTCATAAAAATTATAACTGGTTATATTACAAATTATATCAGTTAAATATAAATTATTTTAATAATTAGCTATATTATTAAAACTGAGAAAAAAGTTATGAATCATTAAGATGTTTACTTTCGATTTACTCAGTTTGTTAATGAAATGTAACTATAATCAGAAAGATTAATTTAGGATATGAAATGGTTTTTTGCCATGCTGTAAGGAAATTAAGTTAAAGATCTCAAATCATTTAGAATGGCAATTATTCCAAGCCGCATGGACAATAAATGATCCTAATAATAATGGATAGTAGATAATTGGGGCCTCATATTTTTTGACTAAGCCCTGCTTCAACTAATGAATGCATTAAATATATTTAATTTTAAAAAAAATGTATAAAATAAAAAAGCTAAACGATTAATGTAATAACTTGTATTTTACGTGCGATATTAACAAGCCTTTTCAAAGCAAATACTAATTTTATTAGTACATGAACAGAAAGTAATGTCGTTAGATTTAATAGCGCTCTTCAAATTATAATGCAATTCATTCGCACGTTATGCATTCTGCTTCACGTAATTTTCCCAGTCTTTGAAGTTGTGTGTTCGTTGCATAGCGCCCTCTGTCGACAAACGAACACAAAACACGTTTTGAAAAATAACGGAATAATTTAATCAATTAGTTAGCCTTAGCAAAGTAGAAAATGCTAACAGCGTAAGTTTCATGATGTTAATGACATGTAAACAGACGCATAAGCTTCTATATCCTTTTTATTTTGTATCATTAAAAAATATTTAACAGCAAAAATGGTACGGTGATAATTTCTAAAAATAAATTTAAAATAAAAAAAAATTCTTTTGCTATATACTTGGAGTTTCAGCGTCTTAGCACTTGAAAAATAAAAACTTTTATTTTATTGAATTCTTTTGATGTAGTGCCCTCAAAGCGAAAAGAATAATTTGTTTTGGTTAGTTTTTCACGTATTGTTTTACTTGAGATACTAGTTTTTCAAGTATTGTTTTACCTGAGATATGCGAAGAATTGTGTCTCATCTAACCGTCAGCTGAGTATGCTGTTAACTAAATATTTTTTCCTATTTAGAATTTTAAAAGAAATAAATTAAAACTATTTCTAATATGAACAAAAAATTGTGCTAAAAAAAATTAGGTTAACATTTTAAAGTGCTAATTTATTGGCTAAAGCAGAAACTATTTTCTGATCAGAATGGCTTTAACTTGTCTTAATTTCACTTTTTAAACCGAATAAATTAATTTTTAATTAATAACTTTTAGTAATACTTTAGTAGAATAAACTTTGTACGGTTTTTATTATTTTAATTAACAAGTTATTATGATACATTTACTATAACTTCTCTTTCCCGTTTCCTCACCAGAGATGTAAATAAATGAGTTAGAGGGTATTTAAGTTAACAGTTTTGGATTGTAAGACAAAGCATTTATTTACCTCTTAAGGTCATGGTACTAGGTTCCGTCAGCTCTGGTAAGATTGCAAATTCTTTGGCTCTGCGTATTTGCTGCCACATTTAAATCGTTGCGCTAGTGAAAAGTTCTGAGCCAACTTAGAATTTAAAATCAATCATGAAGACTTTGGCTGCTATAGTTTTAAATTTGATTTTGACTGTTACTTGCGTTTGATACTGTTAAGCACAAGAAGAGCAGTTACGTTCAAGTTCTGTTTTAATAAAAAGGTTATTATAAACCTTTTCAAGTCTCTGTTGTTACTTCAAGCACAGCAATAATTCCCACCGAGTCTGTTAGGAGTTTGATATTAGTTCATGCTACAGAAGAAATTCAAACTTTATAAGGGTGGAAAAAATGAAAGTTTTCAGATTTTATATTACACTCGAACGGTATTTTTTTGGGGGGGACGCATACAGGCTTCAAGAGCATTTGGGCTAACGCCACATTGGGCTAAAAATATTTTAAAAGCAGCACATCTTTAGAATTTCCGATACACAGTCTCGCGCCCTAGAAGTAAAAATGTTTTATTCCTACAGAGTAGTCACTTCTTGCTTTGAAAGCGTTGAGTTTTTTAATTAAAAATTCGTTAAGATTTACAAAATGTGAAATAGACAATAAATTCTAAATTCAAAATTCGCGCTTCCAAGTGCCCGTATTCGGGTGGAAGATTACGTTATACAAAATTTAATGGCGCTAGATACCGTTGTTTTTTCACAATGCGAAAACATGCATACATTCATGCACATTCTTCATTATTTAAGTTCTTTAATACAGGGTTTTAATTCAACGCTTTAGCGATTCGACGTAAAATGCTGTTTCGAGACTAAAAGCCCCTTTGGGCTAAAAAAAAAGTTCGTATGTTTCAAAATTATTTCAAAAGTAATCAATTATTATTGAAAAGCGAATCAATCATCTATGAAAAAATATGTCCTCAGGATGTCCTATCTCATTTCTGATGTCTTCTAGCATCCTCGGGATGTTTATTCTGAAATGTCCTACCGCTTTTGATCATAAAACATTTTAAGGACCTTAATTTAGCTGTTGTCAAAGTCATTACATGAAACTACTATATACAATGGAACCTTGGATCTGGGCGTCTTGCTTAACGAACAATTCGGTTCATGAACACATTACTTGAATAAGAAACGCCTCGGATGACGAAAAGTGTCTAGCGTTGCGAGCATTCAAGTTGACCAGTTTAATTTCTTAAATTAGAAGTGCCGGAGTCCTATGCAAGGCCATCAGGAAGAAAGTAAAAAAATAAAATAATTAAATTAAAATTAAAATTCAATGAAATATAAAGATATAAATAAAATTTAATAAATTATTAAATTCATGATGAATAGTTAAATAAAAGAAATAAAATATCGGGCCTCATCTTATTTGGACCTTAGGCTGGACTTAAATTTCATTTAGAAAACTTAGCTTAGGCGCCCTCCGACTAAATTCAAGCCCTGAATATACGGTATAACGTACTTTTTCAAGGGATGTAGAGAAACAAAAACTATTCTTTTCCTATCATACAAATAGAAAAAAAATAAAACTATTAAAACTACACTAATGACAACAGACAAAATAATAGAAACAACATGAGAGTATTGAAAGAAATTTTAATAGAGAAATGTAGCTTCGAAAACAAAAAGAGAAGAGTCCTAAGCTTTCTGACCGCGATGACTTGCGCGTATAATTCTAGCTGTCAAGCAGAATGTTACTAGGAAAAAATTTACGCCAAATCCTATTTGATAACAGCATGATAATGAATGTAAGGTCTGCAGAAATGAAAAGTTCTGTTTCTCGCATTTGGTTGTATAGTTCTTCAAGTCTGCAGGAGCTCTGCAGTCACTAGCGCTGAAAGTGCACAACCAAGGAGTTTTAATTTCAATTTTTTATCATTTTTAATATTTCGGGAACGAAACATTTTACCAGCTCTCATAAGTTCATTGCACTACTTGAAGAATAAGCCTTTGTGGCATGTGGATAGAGGATTTCCTTTCCTTAAAAGTGTTAACACCTCCGCCCGTTTTTTTCCCCCAGGGTAAAACAGGCATGTATTCCAAAGTTATAATCGACTCTTAATGCATATTTATTTTTAAAATAAAATTTTTACCGCTGAAATTGTGTCCCATTTACATAAAAAAGTGCCGAAGCTCTTTCGTTAGGGCTTCGGTGAACTTTGGCTAGATTCACCATTTATCTCAGAAACTGAGAAGTACATGGAATCGGTCTCCGGTGGGCTCCGGCGCAAGTTAAGATCTGAAGTTGGCACCATATAATGTTCAACGATGCTCTGAGATAAGCTATGCCATACAGTTAACGCTCAAGGACTTTTGGTAACATCATTTTAATTTTTAATATTTTTCAGTATTTAATTCTCCTTTACAAAGCCTGGCAGCAAGGGACTCACAGGGACCACGAATTCGCCTTGAAAGAAATTCTAACCAAACTGGGTTGCAAGCAGAGACTTTGAGCGCCTTGACAAGAACTTTTTTAGTTACCTACGATACCGAGTTTGTAGGCAAAACCATCAGCTAGAAAGTTGACAAAGAAGACGTGGCGACGTTATTAAAAGGTCATAAAAATGAGCTCAACAAGAAAGAGTTATAAATTCGGAAGAAGCAACAAAAGACGATTGTGGGTGAAATGTCTTCACACAAGAAGAAAGAAAAGTGATCAAGTTCTCTGATCCGAGAAATTTGTACAGAATGGAGTCAGAGGCAAAGTTTTCAGTGACGATATCACCCTGATTAATCACCAACAAGTTACAGCATAAGCATTTTCAATGACAATGTTATGTCTCACTCAGAATCAGATAACGACTTTAAAGGCCCTAGGTACTTAAAAGACTTTGGTGCTCCCATATACATTTATGCCTTTTTTTTACTCACTCCTTTAGCATTCGTTAAGCTTCATCATACATTCTGTCGTAAAACTCCTTATTTTGCTTATTGGTTAATCCACTTCTAGTCTCAATTCAGAAACATTTTAAAACATAGGCAGCAACAAATCACGTCTCACAAATTTTAAATGAAACAGCGACCCACTGAGTCTAAAGCCCAGTGCTGTGGCGCTTACACACAATGAAAAGATAAAAAAAGATGCGCCGTAGAAACAATTACCTGATGATTTTATGGAAAGTAACTTCTAACATCTAACAATAATAATCGCATCTAAAACATTAACAGCCTATAATCAATATATACATATAAACAATACCAGCAATACTATAAAAAATTAGAGCGTATAAAAAATAACTGCAATAAAAAAATTGCACCTAATCTATAACAGACACCTCATCATTTTCAACTTATGCCATCTGATCTTTTTCATAAGGTTGTAGAACCCTCTGGTCTATCTTCTCGTGTAACAGCTGAGATGCGTGTAGAAACCACACAGAAGAAGGGCGAAAAGAACCCTTTATGTACTCTTTTAAAATTCACAATGCTTCGACTCCACGCTAACAAACTACGTCTCACTCGGGCGATAACTCAAATAACAAGAACTAAACTAAAAATTTGAAAATATTAACAAGTAGTAGAACAGGGCACAGACTATCCTGTTTCCTAAAAGAGCTTTGAAAATCTAATACCCGCAAAGTAACAGCTGTTACGCCACGTTTAACCAGCAATCAATGCTAAGCTCACGCTACAGAAGCACAGAGTTCGCCCACTCTCTCTAACTTTCCCTTCTAGAACTTGATATTTAAATCTTTTCTCCTCAAAGGAGAATTTGCTTTACTTCACGCGCGATATCAAATTTAAATATTCTGACATTGACAATTAGGGGAAATGAAGGCTTACAGGAAAGTAACTTCAAATTAAATTAAATTGGTTATTTATATTACATATAAATCCATACAAGGTACAATAAAGTAAAAAATTAAGTTTTTGTCTAATTTGTATGCTTGAGATTATGTTTATATTTTCCTTTCATATTTAATGGTTTCTATTTTTAGTTATGAACTTTCTGGTTGTGATTTCGGTTTATAAAGCTTGTACATCAAGCACTGCTTCAAAATTTGAATAAGTATCATCTGTGACCCAAGAACGAATTAATAAATTTTACCTTAATTACTACAGAGAAAATTGTTCCGCTTTACGAAGATTTCGGTAGACGAACATCCTTCAGGAACAAATCAAATTTGTGAATCGAGATTTCACTGTACTTTCTTTATGGCAGACATGACTTAAATTTTGTGAACTTTCAAATGAATTATTATTCAGGCGTTCGTCTAAGAGTTTGATGAATCCATTAGCTACTAAGACCGTTCAAGCAATCGGGAATAACATTGGTATCTTCAAGTTCAGCTTCTTAATTCCTCGGTAATTTTTAACTAGCATTCTTGATGTTTTTCCCAAAGACATTAGGAGTCGACATTTACAAGATTTTCTCATCTGAAGGCATAAACATTGTTGCGTGCGTACGGGTTCGTAATGGATTGAATGCACAAGTCGTTAAAAAGCTAATAAAATTTATTCTTTTCACAAGAAATAAAACAAAATGCTAAGCTATTTCTTGAGAAATATTCGTACAATATCACAATATCTCAAACGTTAAACAGAACTCAATTTAAAACAGGGAAAGTTAATCCAATCTCACAGCGAAATTCGCTACAATCAATAACAGTGCTATGTAAACATACAGTTCGCTTAAAACAACAGCAACCGGGCTGAGGCGTCTTAATTCGGCTTTTACAAGCTTTTTAATTATTCGCGAGAACATTCTGGTAAAATCTGATTCCTCGATTTTTCTGGATGGCAACAGCAATTCCGAATTATATTTATTTATTAAATATTAAATGCACGCGCTCTTGTATTTTTACTTTTCCGACGTAGCCTTTCTCTTCAAATTCGTCACGCGCTGCGTTGCACGGGAAAATAAACCAATTTTAATTACAGTTCTAAATAAATAGCTAAATAAATACAAAATCCGTAAAACTATATTCTGCTGTATATTGTCATTATAGGTTCCAGTTTTTAATTGTGTATTTTCATTTTTAATGAATAAAGAAATAATTAAACAAACATTTAACAAATTAATTAAATCGAGAATAATGATTCAACACGCTAACTGAAAACCAACACGGCCAAAACAAAGTCCCAAAGAGAACATTTATAAACAACAAAAATAACATTTGCTCATACTTACTTCGAGTGAGATCTCATCTGAAGCCTGGGATGCATACCTCTTAATAACATAAGCCGCAGCAACAGCAGGTGTATTAATTGCTGCTTCGTCTGTAACTATAAGCCTATTACCTCTGTTGTCCAACTATGAAAGAAAAGTTGTAAATAAGAAATTAACACATTTTAATCGGGATTTAATTTCTAAAATAAAAAGTGCAGAAGCCTTAATGAGAAAAGGTCAAAAACGTTCATTAAAAAACAGGTAAAATATATTTTTTTTTAAAAAGTTCATTTTTTAATTAACGAAAGCAAAATAAAAATACAATGATAGAATAAAAGTAATTTATTTTTTATTTTGATTTATTTCTTTTCATACCAACAGTGTACTTTTTATCTGAATATTTTAATATTTCTTTTTTTACATTTACAAAAAACATCAAATTTATCATTAGTTCCAGTGTGAAATATATGACTAAGTAAAATTTCTGAATATGAAAAAATGGCTGCCGGTTAGAATTTAAAATTGCTCTCATTGATGTATTTTAACGATCCCGTAATTTCTCTATTGTACACTCATGTCCATAAATTAAGGATAATGCAAAATCAGGCAAAGGAAGATTTAGAAGCAAAACAAATTTGATTTATTTGTAAAGCTTATTTACACAGTCCAGTCACATTAATGTGACCACCACGTACTTTCCATGTCAGAGTTAAATAACCAATCACAGAAGGCAGCACAGTGCAGTTGAGCGTATATAAAGGGTGTGTGAGGGCTTCGGAAAACATTTCAATCGTTGGCGTAATGCAGAAACGAAGCGATTTATCCGACTTCCAAAAGGGCATGATCATTGGCTTTCGGGCCAAGGGTGGAAGCATTTCCGAAACGGCTGAGTTTGTGAACTGTTCGCGTGCCGCCGTGGTAAAAGTGTACCGTGCGTGGCAAAATGGGACTGTCCAAAATCAGCGACGTGGCAAATGTGGTGCACCACGGGCCATAGATGACAGAGGCGAACGACGGTTGCGGAGATGCGTTCGGGCAGATAGACGGGCTACCGTTGAGCAACTGACCACCAAAATGAACCAAGGGGCTACCAAAAGTGTCTCCCAAAGTACTATTCAGCGAACATTGCTGCGTCTGGGCCTCCGAAGCAGACGCCTGGTTCGTGCACCTATGCTGACTGCTGTTCATCGACGGCGAAGGCTAGAATTTGCACGCCAGTACAGCAGCTGGACGTCCACTGAGTGGCGACAGGTTGCGTTTTCGGATGAATCGCGTTTTATGCTCCATCGGACAGATGGACGTTGGCGTATAAGGCGTGAAACCTCTGAAAGGAACCACCCTGCAACCATTGCCGGAACGGTCCAAGCTGGAGGCGGGAGCATTATGGTCTGGGGAATGTTTTCCTGGCATTCTCTAGGTTCACTGATCATTGTGGAAGGCACAATGGATCAATACAAGTACGCATCTGTCCTTGCGGACCATGTTCACCCCTACATGCGCATTGTTTTTCCTCAGGATGATGGCATCTTCCAGCAGGACAATGCGAGGTGCCATACAGCTGCCAGTGTACGTGCGTGGTTCGAAGAGCACCAGGATGAGTTTACCGTCCTCCCCTGGCCAGCAAACTCACCTGACTTAAACCCAATCGAGCATCTGTGGGTCCATCTCGATCGAGTTGTTCGCGCCATGGATCCTCAACCGCGTAATCTAGCGCAGCTGGCCACGGCATTAGAGTCGGCATGGCTCAACATCCCAGAAAACACCTTCAGGGACCTATGTGACTCTCTTCCTGCACGTCTCGCAGCAGTCCGCTCTGCGAAAGGTGGTTATTCTGGCTTTTGACAGATGGTCACATTAATGTGACTGGACTGTGTATTAAACAAAAGGTAAAGAGCAAAAAAAGATGCTATATGTTTGATATTATTAAAAACATTAGCGATTTTTTCTCCCTGGAGCAAATAACAAAAAAAAACCTATTTACAAAAAACCAATATTACATGGTTGGTATGATTGTTAATACATTGTATGTCTCCCAGATGATGCAATACAGTCCGTACAACGCCTAGGCATGCTGAGTATCAAATTATCGATCTCATCTTAGGGGATATTACACCACTCAAAAAGCTCCGAAGTTCCGGTAGACATGTAGGAGGAGATTGACGGGCTGCAACTCGTCGGCCAAGCATGTCCTACACGTGCTCTACTGGATTCGAGTCCGCTGAGAATGCTGGCCAGTCCATACGGGTGATATCCTCCGATTGAAGGCATTCGCTTACGATGTTTGCACGGTGAGGACGGGCGTTGTCATCCATAAACACAAATTGTGCGCCCATAGTGCCCCGAAACAAACGTACATGTTGTTCCAGAATGACGTCCCGATAGATTTGGCTTGTCATGGTTCCAATTTGAACATGCAGGTCAGTTCTGGAACCCAGAATAATTCCACCCCAAACGAGCACTCCCGCACCACCGTAACGTTGTCGTTCAATGATGTTTTCTTGGTTGTAACGGGTACCTTTAGCTCTCCATATGAAAGTTCGCCGAGAATCAGACTGCAAGCTAAACCTATACTCGTCGGAAAACATCACACAAGCCCACTGTTGCGGTGTCCACAATGCATGCTCTCTACTCCAGGCTAACCGCAGGCGACAGTGAGTTGTAGTAAGTGGAACACATCTGACAGGTCTACGAGCATATAGACCAATCTGCCCTAAGCGTCTGTACACGGTCTGCCTTGAAATTGTCGTACCAGTGGCTGAAGAGAGCTGACGAGACAGGTCTGAGGCTGTGCTCCGCCTGTTTCTTTTGGCAGTAATTGCTAAATTCCAGTCCTCATTCGGCGTTGTAACTCTGGGGCGACCTGTGCTGTAACGTCTACTCACATTACTGTCATCTTGGAATCGTTGCCAAAGCCTGGAGATGACACTCTGGGCAATTCCAAGTTTGTCTGATACTTTTAGTTGGGTACGCCCACATTCCAGACGGTCGATAATTCTACCACGTAAAAAATCATCCAAATGCGTCCTTTGTGTCATAACTATTCGGTTATTGCACTGAAATGCTTATAAAGCGCCTGCGAACAATTTTACTTCTTTGCCAGTATTCCTTATATATCACTTTCTTACACTCTCGTCATTGTGACGTACCATCAGTGTCATCTGGTTATTTCCTGAAATTTGCATATGATTCTTGAAGATGTGTGTAGTGATTTTAGAGTTCGATTTCCGCGTGACTCCGAATTATCCTTAATTTATGGACATGAGTGTAGTTCCCCTCTTCCTTTATATACATGTCGCGCGATAAACTTCCGCATTTTCCATTTTCTTCTTATTTATAAGACCCATTATGAAGACACTCTTTGCGTTCATAAATCGACTACGTTAAATAATAAAATTAATCAAAATTTATTTTACTGTTAAGGATAGATAAAAAATCAAAATAAAATTCAATTTAAAAAAAATCAAAATTTTATACACTACATGTATAGCCTTGTTGTTAAATGATTGAAATATAAAATCAAAAAGTAGGAATTCATCAAATCTACCCTCCCATGCTCATTTCATAATTGATGTTGTTCATAATTGCTTTATGAACTATCATATAGAATATTGATAAGGGGAAAAATCGAAGTAAAAATATATGTGTACCACCTGCATTCTCCATATGCATAAAAGAAAATGAAAGGGGAGAAAAAACTTCAAATAATATGAACAATAAAGAAAATATACAACAATACATGCTCATCTATATAACGTTCCTTCATTATGAGCCAAGCGAAATCTCAAAAATTACTTCGATTAAATTCAAGATTATTTAATGGTTATTCTTCCTCTCAAAGATTACTTGGTTTATCTGATTACAGCAAAGAACTCGAGGGTTATTTGCCAAAGGGGAGAGATGTCTTCGTGGAGAGCTTTCTAAGAGAAGTTGGCTCGTATGCACGTTACACATCAGGAAAATCAAGAAAGCTCCCATGCAGCTGACCCGTCATTTCCTTCATACATTTCCTTCTCTTCGACTTTTCTAATATGGGATATACAGAGTGTTAAAGATGAAGGGGGTATAGTTTTCGGTACCTATGATCCATCCAAATCACATTTTTAATCAAATCAAAGAGAAACTACGAAACAAAAATTACAAGTATAATACTTAAGGAAATTACAACGTAATTTTATAATACCTTAATTTTTCTCTTAAGGTATAATTTAAAGTATTTGCAGTTAAGGTATAATATAAATTAATTTGCAATTAAGGTATGTTTTAAAGTAAAATTGCTGATAAAAATATCCCTCTTTTTTCAAATGTGATCCTTATTTTTCCAAAGTTTCTCAAAATGAGAAGAGAATTTGACGAAAATATTTCCAACATTGTAAGTAAGTGCAATACTGTAAATATAAAATATAAATTTTTGTGTAAGTTCCATTATGAGGTAAAATCCTGTTTGCTAAAACAGTAATTTATGCTTTAAATATTGATCCTAAACATGTACTTGCAGTCACAAAAACATGAAAGGAATTTTACGAAAAAAAATTTCAAAATAACGATTGGAAGGACTGTGGAAATAAAATTTCACATTTCATATACTCTTCGTAGCAAAAACTCTTATTAGCAAAATGCTGATTATGCTTTAATAAGTTAAATACAAAATGTTTCAATACCTTTGTACTCAAGGTACACGAAGATATAAATAATAGTTTCCTGAGGCCGGTTACAAATTTAATGCGAGTGATAATGAAGTCATAAATCAGCAGGGCGAGGTTTTGTTTTCCTTAATGGCATAATATGATACTGTGTTGGATTCTAATTACTGAAAAGTTATCTAAATCAGTAAACTCGTTTTCGAATAGTTCCGCGAATGTTCCACGAAGGTGTAGGTTTGAAAATTCGTATTTCGCTCTCTTCGTGTTAGATTCTCCTGTTCTTGCCCCTCACAATTAATTTGTGGATCTCATCTGAATAGCATCCCAAGCTCAGAAAAATAATTAGCAAAAAACAACAATTTGTATGTACGTAGCGTATTCGGAAACTAAGTACCGTTTCATTCTAGTCGCAGCGCTGTGGTAGGCGTCCCGCGCATGCGCACTAGTCTTTCTTGTTCACTGACTTTCAATTGTCGCCATTTTGGTTGCTCTATGTTGTGTTTTCAGTTTGCTGTGCACATTCAAAATGTTTAAGACAATTAGTTCTCCCGCTGACTGTGAGATTCGTGCCGTGATTAAATTTTTGAACGCGAGGAATGTTAAACCGGCCGAATCGTCAAGTGACAGAAGTTTACGGTGAATACGCGATAAGTGATGGAATGGTGAGAAAGTGGGTAAGAATGTTTAATGCAGGTCGAACAAATGTCCACGCCGAGGCTCGGAGTGGTCGGCCTTCTGTTGTCACCGATGATTTGGTAAGGAAAGTTGATGAAGCAATTCATGAGAACAGACGCTTCACAATGACAACTCTTTCAGAGGCATTTCCACAAATTTCACGTACTGTTTTGTTCGAAATTGTGTCTGACCGCTTGAATTATCGCAAACTGTGTTCCCGATGGGTTCCAAAAATGCTCACTGATGTTCACAAAACAAAGCGACTTGGTAGTGCCCTGACATTTCTCACGCGGTACAGTGATGAGGGAGAAAACTTTTTAAACCAAATTGTGACAGGTGATGAAACTTGGGTGTGTCATTTCACACCAGAATCGAAACAACAATCGATGGAGTGGAGACACACTCATTCTCCGAAAAAACAAAAGTTCAAAGTGACAATGTCATCACAAAAAATCATGTGCACTGTCTTCTGGGATAGGAAAGGCGTTTTGCTTAAGAATTTCTTCCCAGAGGTGAAACCATTAATGCGGCACGATATTGTGAGACTTTAACAAAACTAAGGCGTGCCATTCAAAACAAACGAAGAGGAATGCTCAGTAAAGGAATTGTGTTGCTCCATGACAATGCTCGGCCCCATACTGCTGGTGTCACTCAATCGTTAATTCGACAGTTTCATTAGGAGCAGTTCGAACACTCGCCCTACTGCCCGGACTTGGCGCCGTCCGACTATCACTTGTTTCTGCACATGAAGCGCGAGCTTGGTGGCAAGCGCTTTGGATCTGACTATGACACGAAAAATGCTGTAGAGTCGTGGTTATCGAAACTGGCGGGAAGTTTCTTTGACGATGGTATACAAAAACTCGTTACCCGCTATGACAAGTGTTTGATCATTGGCGGAAACTATGTTGAAAAATAGTTTAAGACATGTATTTTCATGTAAAAATAAAATTGGATTCGAAAAAATTGTTTTACTATTTTTTTTTTCAAAACGGTACTTAGTTTCCGAATACGCCTCGTATAAGGTATTTTATATTAATTAAATAAACAGTTATTATGATTAAAACTTTTACTGTAACTTCTCCTTTCCTTAGTCCTCCTCAGAACGCAAATTAGTTGCTTGAATTATTTAAGTCGTGGGTTTTGAATGTTTTACAGGACAGGGAACCACAACATAGACAACCCTACCACCATTTAGGCATATCGGTTGATTGTACATGATGTGGGGGGTACATACTACCGGCTATCCCAAGAGGGACGGACACCAAGCTGCCATATATTTCAAAAATTCAACTTTTACAATTTAGAAATTTTACATAAACAAGTTACAATTTGGAAAATTTAGATAAACATATTACATATACATACAAAAATTCTAGAAAATTTTTTACATCAACGTGTTTTTATATTAGTATAGGTATCATTAGTTCAGAAATATGGAAAAGTTCGCAAGAGTTCTATACACTCAGTATGTCTTGTAGTTAGTGATGATTAAGTGCCTTTGAGATAATCACAATTTGTCGAGAGATATTTTATGAGATTATCTAGTTTATAACGAAGAATTTTACTTTTCAGTAATATGGAAAACCAAAGTTGAGCTTTGTTTTGTGTATAGCGTTGAAAGTGAAGATTTTTAATAAATGGGCATTCAAACATATAGTGGTCAGTGGTGCCATGTGAGTCACAAATGCAAAAAATTACTATGATGACGTCCGAGGCGAAAGAGATAGGCAGTGAATGGTCCGTGAGCTGTTAAAATGTAGGTGATTGAACGATTTGTAGTGATGAGATTTCTGGAGGGGGTAGGTAAAAACTGAAATGTTCTTCTTCTTGTTTCTTCGGATATCCAGCTAATTTTCCATTTGGAGATGAGATTGGTTTCTAGGCAGAAATTTAAAAGCGAAATAGGATTAGGAGTGAATAAATGCGGCACTGACGAATTATTAGCTGCATCCCTGGCTAACTGATCTGCTAATTCGTTGCCATGGGGGCCAATGTGTGCTTTAGTCCAATGTAATTTTGGTAATAGTCTTTTTGGGAAGCTCAATGGAATTTGAATGGTTTACAGTTACAACTTTTGGCAGCCTGGCCTATAATTTATGTCCTATTGCCAGCTCTGCCAAAGATTATTCCGGCTGAAGCCATTTTGATAGCCGACGTTAAAAACGCGCCGTTAAAATATTTGAACCAACTCAAGTAGATTATTTTGTGTAGTCTCAGACTACATTACCTTAAATTGAATTTCAGCTTATGTTGGTTTAAATGCCCGCAAGTGGCGAAAGTTATTATTTATTGTTCAAGTAGTGCCTTCTGTTTAACTTAACGACTTAGTTAAAAAAAGTTATTTTAACCTTCTCAAGATCTTATCTTAATTCAGACTGCAACGATAGCTCGTTTGTCATTCTAGCAGAGTTTTTCAGACCCTACTGGAACGCCAGAGCAACCTCTATACAACTAGAATACTACATATTTAACGTATTAATGAAGTGAATCCTGTAATCCTTTTTCGAACACTTTGTAGATCTGTAAGGTTTTAGTTAAACTAACAAAAATTTATTTTAATTTAAATCTTTCTATCTCTTCTCTGTTTCAACTTCCCGTCAGAAGAAGCGCGCGTTTTCAGCTTATGCTAATTTGAAGTACAGCCAAGTACTATTTAAACCAGAGGTAGAAACCTCTCAGTGTGAGAGAGCTTTTAGTCTCAGATCACGGTCATTCTGTTCGACGTTCGCCGACCAGCTAGCAGATAATTATAAGCCATAGTGCTTACTACGTGATGACTTATTGAAATAAATTGAAGTGCGTTAGCATTAGTATTTCTTGCTACGCACCATTTAGTTACAGGCCAACTCCGCGATTTAGCTCTGTGAGCAAGGATTTAATTAAATTTATATTTAGCTTAGTTTAAATTTATCTGATTGTTAAGTTAGGCCCAAGTGTGGTCTTTTACTTTCTGTATCCCTCCCGAGCTGGGAAGTGTGTAAATAATATTGATTTAATAAAAGAGAATTTTAAATCCCTTTCAAGTGCAGTTATTCTCCAGCACAGCACAGTATCTACACCAGAACACATTATCACCTGGGATCTGGAACAGGGAGCTGATTTCAGCTCCCTGTTCCAGATCAGGACGTTTAGACTTTAAGAAGTTACTTCAAAATGTTTGCAAAGAACATGCACAGAACACGCAGTCCTGACAGATCATCAAACTGCAAGTCTCGTATTCAATTTAAGTCACCGAAATGTTAAACTGGCATACGGTACTTTGTATCATCACTTTTTGCAACCAAGCATATCTGCTTCTGAAATTGGCAGTGCTTTCGGCAGATGACAGGCAATGTTTTGACAGATGATGGCAGTGACTACAAGCAATGAAAAAATTGACTACAAGCAATGAAAAAATGTCTACCGATAATCTACTGCAGGACAATAGCGAGTCAAGCTCACCTGCTAACAACGTGATTAGGCAAAATGGCTATAAAAAGAACCCATTTTTAGTTATTTGTACTAGAATACTGAATGAAACAAATATTATTAATCAGTAATATGAAACTGTTTCGAACTGTAATAGTCAAAGTAATACACATAATTTGGCATTCTGCGAAAAAAGTTCCATCGTTTCTTGGAACATTTATTTCTGTCTCCATGAATGCTTTTGGATAAAGCTGCATAGTTTGCAAATGCACAGCTGAACAGTACGTATTCACTATCATCTCCTGCTAAAAGTAGAAAAGGTGAAAATTTCTTATTAAACTGAAGATGTTTCAGCATACCCAATATGGAATTAAGTCGAAGAATCCTGAAAGCTGTCTGTCTACACTAGATGTTTGAGGTTACCAATTATTTTTGCTTTTTTCTCAATTTATGAAACAGCAAAAAGCTAATTTTAAGCTAAGAAAAAAAATCAGCAACTTTTCAATGAAGAATAACAGGTTTATTATTCCGAATAAAAGTTAGCATTTTTCATTTATTTAAAAATAACTTATATATATACATGGATAAAAATAGCTAAGGATTTGAGAGATGCTGAAACTGGTATGCTTCATTACTTCAGTTTCCTGGTGCTGCTTTAAATTCTACTTTAATTAAAACAATGTCTTATATTAATAACAGCAGCTGGCCACTATTGAACGCAGCATCATGCAATTTAGAGGCGGTAGTTTGGGAAAAGAATAATTTTTACTTTCAGAAAAATTAGGAATTTAAGAATGCAAAAGCTCACCTCCAGCCAGTTAAGAACAGGTCCGCAGTTGATAAGACTCCCAGCCAGCTGGGAAAAGCGTTCCAAGTACTGCGTCAACATCGTCCGCAGAGCATCCTGTAAATGAGAAAAAGGAGAAAAATATCAATCACCTCTCCTCTCCTAAACGTGAGGAGGAAATTTTCTCCTCAGCATCCTATCGTTAAACATACAGAACCACGCCGCGAATTTATTTTCACCTCGCGTTCGATACGGAGTTCAAAAACCGGAAGCGTGAATTCCAGCGTGAAACCGGAAGCCAATCCAAGTTACTTTTTAAAATTGCATTTAGAAAAAAACATCTTTAGGTTGGCATAGATTTTGAATGAAACTCTACAGATTCTATGGACATGTGAAAAACCACGAAAACCGTATAAACGTGTGAAATATGTTACAAATCGGATTGGTGAAGATTTACATTTTTTAGATTTTGGTTATACAAATATGGTACAGTATTTAAGGACTACATGTTTACGGAAAGGTGATGCCTTCGTGTAGAAGTTTCTAAGAAATAAGGGAAAACAACCATGCATCGTAATTTTGTTGACAGCAATTGTCTCGAAGATTTGTTTTCTTTAGCAAATGTTTCATGTGCTCTTGTATACACATTTTGAAATCATCGGTTTTTCTACGGTGCAGACGAAAAATTGCAATGATAAAAGACATACATCGCAATCGAGTAAACGCAATTGCAAAATTTCACTAGTAAAAAATATACATCGTATCTGCTTGGCAAAACATCGTCTGTGTAAAATTTTGTAAAGCACATAAGTATTTTGCATTCTTTCACAGTTACAGATCGAAAGTTCTCAAACAACTTCTCGAGGTACTTGAAATTCACTCTTTAGCAATGACAGCGCGCAACACACGCTGTATTTCAATTATGAAGCAGTCTTGCTTTTCTTTACATCTTTATAAAGTGCCAACAAAAGCCAACATTTCTGGCTTAATTCAAACACGTAATGATGAACTTAAAATTAAATGTAGCAAATTTAGCCTAACGGCTCACAGAGTAATTTAATTCGCAGGAAGGCTGTGACTTGTAAAAAGTAGGCGTAATCAAGCCTAACGGCTTGAAGCACTCAACGCCACACAAATCTAATCGTTATTAATTCAAGATAGCAACGTGGCCTTCAAGCAGGCATCATACGCTCTAAAATCACCTTCCAAAACCTTCCTTTAAATACTACGTCTTTCGACATCATCTGAATACATGCACACTAGACTATTAATATTCTGGCAGGAAAACATGGGAGAAAATGAGAATCAAAGGAAAGCTGCTTTAAAATAAAAATTAACTGTTAGATAAATTTAATGAATCTCCACATGTTTTATAGACAATCCATGAAAAGCCCACCAATAGCCCAGTGGATAAGAGTGTAGAACACTAGTAGTTAATGTATGTCTACCATAAGAACAACTTCCGTCAGAATGTCTACAACTGTCTGTTGCTGTAGGAACGGGCCTCCCAGACGAGATGACTGCTGCCCCGAATATCCCGGGCTCGAATGGGAGAAGGGAAGGGACATTTGCACCCATATAGAGTCTATGAGGCAAAGGGGGCACTCAAAACACGTAGAGAACCGAATCCTATCTAGAGATTGGTGGTAGGGGAAGAGGAGTGGGAGGTCCTCAAACCCTCCCTTAGGAAGATCTCTCTAGGAATTTCGAACAGGGAAAGCTTAACAGTTAGCTTCACATAACAATACCTTAATCACTTATGGTACTGCAGATGTCCTGGCCTAGCTTCTACCTGTACCTACCACAGAAATGAGCCCTAACCCATTTTTCGTACGGCTGTCTTGAAAAAAGTGTATTCAAGCTTGCCATCTTGGTGCACGTCATGACAAATTGGCGATACACGGTTTCTGATTTTTCCCAGAAATAAGATTGTCGTTAGAATATTATTCTGTCTTTCCATGGACAATATTCACAAAAAACAAAATAGCAATAAACTTTTAACTTGACTCACGCTACTTGAAATATATAAGGACTGTTACTGTGATCACCGCCAGCTCAGTTAGTTTTTCCTCACTTTATCGATCAATCTCCGGTGGTGCATCCTGGACAATGTTTTCAGTGATTAGACGGCTAAGAGAAATATAATTAGGCGTCCCCCCCGAACTGCTCTCAAATATATATTTAAAAAAAAAACTTATGGTTCGGAAAACCAAGTGATTTCAGCCGCCAGAAATCACGTTTTTGGACGTAAATAACGCAATATTAAGATACATAATTATTATACATAATTATCGTAAGAAGAAATAAGAAACAGCCAGGAAAAATGGTGTTGTAAATTGGTGGACGTATGATAGAAAATTGCGAGAACTGGCACTTCTAGTAATGCGTTACACTTTGAGTAAATATTTAATGAATTCCTTTGCATAATAATGCCTCCGTATTTGCAATGAATTCCAGGTACTTTCTTGGAAACGGAAATTCCATTTGGGTGGACCTGGTCAACTATGCTTAATTTACTGCATAATTAATTCTGTGCTTAAGCCGAAATCTATACCGAAACCATCCAGTAGACTCATAATTATTCCGGTTTTTAGTACAATGGCACGAAATATCAGTATCGAGCTTTTTGTAGTTTAATAAATACTGGATGCAGTGAGTACGGTGGGATTCCATGTTGTACTATAATAGGTAAACTCAAGACCCTTTGGAAATTTGGAATTGCTCATTTTCTCAACCTTTCTTCGCAAACTCTTATAAAGCTTGGAATATTTTTGTAGTAATTGGTTAGTATGGAAAGGCACTACCAGTTCACCCATGGTACATCGCTGGTGTACACCATACTTTTACCTGCACCTGTACCTGTAGCATTCGCATTATGTTCCTGTAGCATTCGTATTACATTCCTGTAGCAATCGCATTACCTTCTAGCACGCACGATTTTAATAGTGCACAAGACCGAAACTTTGCCAAATGAATTTTAAATGAAAATTATTTGAAATTAAAAAAAAATGCAGTTTGAAATGAAAGTTATTTTTTATTTACTCTTTATAAATAAACTAGATTAATGAATGATAAATAATCCAAAACTAACGAGTTTCCTTCCTTTAAAAGGTCTTAAATTCTTGAACATTTGTAACATTTCTATATATTTGACAAAAATGATCGTATATGCACTAAAGAATGAGATGGAGATATAAACAAGTGTCTTATTTTCTATCATGTAAAATGTTAAGATTCAACATACACTGACATACCATAACGATGCTGAAAACAGGCCTTAAATTGATACAAACTGGAGACTCGCAATTTTCAAATTATTAAATGTTTTTAAAAAATTTTTCAGGTGTTCCTTTTCCTTGATGTCCTAAGCATGTGCAGGTTACAGGTTAACTAACCCTTTGACAGTTTCATTTTTTTCCAGAATTCGGTCGAAAAATGTCCCTTTTTTGTTCATTTTACATTTTAAAGTAAAGATATGTTATTAAAATTAACATTTCGAATATTTTTAAGCATTTATTACAACTTTTTTTCTTTAATGAAAATAATCAATTTTCCCTGCAAGTTGCTTTTTCCCCTACATGAATGCAAAACAGGGAAGTTACATTTACAGTTAAAATAGTACAATTACTTAACAGATATTTTCGATTACAATTCAATTACATTTACTATTATGTTTTGATACAAAACATACTTACCCTTCTTTTTTTAAAGATCTAATTTAGTGTGATATATCTTAAAGCAAGGCGACAGGCACAGTCCAACATCACAGTCTGGGCAAAAATACCTAGTCTCTTTTCTAATTCTTTTGCCGTTGTCATTTTTTTTTTCAATGAACACACATAACACTGTCTTGCGGATCTTACTTTTTTCTCTGTAGGTGGAAAAACCTCTAAAAAATGTCTTTCTGTTAGTCTTAGTGGAGTTGGTAAATATCCAGGACGGCCTTTTCTTTCTTCTACTGCTGCATGCCTTTCAATAAGTCGATCGATAATTTCCAATCGAAACTGTAAAATCGTATCTTTACCGCCGTGCCTTTTATACAAAACATATACTTGACTGATTCCGTCTGTACTACTATCAGAGTCGCTACTATCCAGGTCATCTAGTAAACTTTCGCTACTATCATTTACAGATAATTCAGTTTCTGATTCCGAATCACAGTTCGAATCACAAGAAATAAGCTCCATACGCTCTGAATTATCCATTATTCAAAAGTAAAAATATATTATTCAACTCTTACATCAATAAAATTATCAGGCGGTTAGTAAAATATAACCAGAAAGCTATACACTGAAAGATAGCAATTCGTCTTCTGATACAAAACATGCGAAAAAACCCGCGCTTCTGAACCAATCAGAGTAGAAATTACAATAAACTGCAAACTATCATTTACTGGACAACTATCGCCATCTATACGAATAATTTGTTACTAAATTTGGAAAAAATACGGCCAAAACAGTGCAAGCGAAATAGAAATCAGATTGCCCGTACGGCGTACGAGCAAAACAGGGAAGGGGTTTCCAATTTTGAACGTACCTTGTCTCTTACTATGAGAGATCCCCAAAGTTCAAGTGAAGTGGGTCCGCACTTTATAAGTGCAGCACTGGATAAAGAATGAAACTTGAAATTTACAGTAGTATCTTTACAAATGCTACCTAATTATAGGTGTACAAATCTTTCATCAGTGAAGAGATAATGAAACCGTTATTAATTAGATACACTATCCATTTGATGTTATGTTATTCCGTTTTTTATGATTAATTTCTATTTACGTTTCTCAAACACGAATTTATATTTAATTTTGAAATAATTACACAAAACTTATTGCATTGATATTGTTTAGCTGCTATTTATAAATTATGGCACAGGTTCTAAACACAGCGGAGGAAAGTATCCAGGATATTTGAAAACAACAATGATCGAGCAGGAAATAAAAAAAATAGATGAAAGTTTAGTAAATAAACTAAGCTGCTGGCTCACGAAAAATAATTGGGAGAGAAAAAAAGGGCAATAAAAGAACTGAAAAAATGAAATTACAAACGGAAAAAGAGGAGAGGTTCCACTTTCGGCAAATACCATCCATTTCCTGCGAGGCGAAGTGAGCAGGTCAGAAGCAATAATAATAAAAAAGTCGACCTTACGCAAGGTCGTTTACCATTCCATTCTCATCGTTCCTTTCTCTTCTTTTGTGTACAATTCTTTAAAAGCACGCGGGCGTGTGCCTTTCGAAAATTGAGACCTGTCCACCCATATGTTGGTCATTTTTCTAATAAATTTCACCATCCGTGGAGAAGGACACATAGCACTAAAAAAAATAAATAAATTAATAAAAAAGAAGGCGTGGACCACGGATTGTGTGGATCCAGGCTTGTCACACCCACACTTTATCGCAAGAATACTAAGTTACACCCAGACATACGAACTCAACTTGAAGAGGAGATTGCACGTGTTGACTGATTTATGGCCTAAAAGATTCTTTCTCAAATGTTGGTTTCTTTTAGTAAATTAAGATTGCAATGATATTACCGAAAGTATCATTTATGTGGGTGGAAAACCAGCAACTGTTTGTTGATCAAACATTATCTAATTTAATTCAGAATAAAAATGTATTCCTTAAGTTATTCCGCCTTAGCACGTAACCATCCATCACTTGATTAAGCCAATCTGATGCCTTAGGCAGCAACAAGACTTATAGCTATCGAATAACACCGGGCAGAAATCTCCAGGGAGCCCCCTTGTTAGAATAATCATCATAAAAATCATCAACACAAATAAATAACGAACATTTATTTAATTGAAACTAAATAGTTAAAATGATTTGAAAAACAAACAAAAAAATTTAAACTAAAGAAAAAAACAGATTAAATCCATCAGGCAAACATATATTTAAAAAAGTTTATTAATCGCCAATTTTAATGCTTTTGAGAAATGTTTTTAACTTCTCTGTCAATAAAAAAAGCTAAACTGTTTTTTGGAAAGCTTTAATTTCAGAAATTTTTTTATAGATTCATCAAAATTAATGTTTTTAGCTACTGCATCCAAATATATACTTTAAGAAAAAGTATTTAGTGTCAAATGCAAGCTACAGACTGATTCTTAGAAGTTCATTTCCACAATAAACTTTTACATTTTCAATGGAGACCACTTCTTAGCTTCGTCCTTTTTTATATTCCTACACATACGTAAAAGCTTAAGGTTTTTTCCAAGCACTCCCCCCCCCCTCTGATTAGAAGCCCGGGGCGGTATGCTCCTCTTCAATTCACGCTTGGCTTTAGACATAGACTTATTCAGAGGGCCATTTCAACGGTTTTCATAACGGAAAATACAATTATAAGGAACGACTGGTTGGCTTAGGATTCTCGAGATCTGGAACATTAAACCTGGGATTTGTGGGCCATAATTTCCTAAAGTTTATGTGTTCACTACCCCCTTTTCAAGGCTTTTTTTTGTCCCCTTGGAGTTTGTTCAACGCCCCCTTATCCTTGCAACAATGATACATTAGATATCATTAAAACAAGGCTGTGCGGCTGCAGCAGGAGCAGAATTTAGGAGCGGCAAAAATTTTAGAATTTACAGAAATTCTGTAAAGGTAAATGTACTCCTATGTACGTCTGTAAAGGTAAGGGGATAGTACCTTCTGTAAAAGTAAAGGGATGGTAAAATTTTTGGAATTTAAGTGAGGCAGTGGGTTGCAGAATTTAGGGATGACAAAAGTTTTAGAATTTAGGGAGGCACCGGACAGTAGAATTTAGGACCCTTACGAAATGCACCTGGGAGTAAAATGCCTGGGTATACTCCAATTGCGCGAATCAAAATTTCTTCCCCCTTTCCTTCCCGGGAATTCAACGACCGCATAAAGCAAAAGTTTTCCTCTTCCCTTAAAACGCTACAGGAGGTCTTCACACTTTCCGAAGAAGCCATCTTCGTTTCAAAGAGACAGTGATAAACGGAAACGGACAGTAAATTATCTTTATTTCGAAATGATATGCATAATACAGAGCGAGAACAGAGTTGGCTGAGTAGGTTGAGCATTACTGGCCAGGCTTCCGACCTAAGGATAATCCAAGCGGAATTATGCACCTGATCAGTAGAAAATGTACACACCTACAGCCCACAGAGGTGGGCTGGTAGTCTAACTAGCATTTTTGGGAAGTAATTGGATTTTTAAAGTCATAGCTTTAAATATACTTTGTCATTTTTTCTGACAAACGTTCGGCGAGTTACAATTACATTTGTTTGTTACAGAACTATTAGTCAATATGAATAGCTATTTGCTCATACTAATATTAATATTTGCATTAGATAACTTATACACTAATATGAATAGCTATTTGCTTATACTAATTTGGAAGGCGATAACGCGAAGCAACGCGTCTAGGTACAGAGTCAGTGAGAGCACGAATGGTGTCCTGAGGAATGGCTCTCCACTCCTTGTAAACCATTTGCCAGAGTTCGTCTTTTGAACGCGGCAATAGCAAGGTAAACCACCAGTCTGTCTTCTGGAACTGCCTCCGTCGAAGACAAAGTGGCATTCTCTGCTATTACACGCGTCCGCTGACACAAGAACTACGATGATTTTGCTAGCAGAAATATTGAACATTCTCCAAATTCCTTCCCTTATATCTTCTTCAATGTGTCCTGAAGAGCTGCACATTTCACATCATTCGCATAAATCGGTGACGTACATTTACCCTGAAATTTATATAATTTTAGGGCCACTCCTTCTTGGTGTTGCATTTTCAATGTCGGGTAGTGTAAATTTGAAAAATCTTTCTTTAAATTTATCTAAACTCCCTCACACCTTGCATCTAGTCCTCCGGACACACTCATGCATTTTCTATACTTTCAGTGTTCTTAATATTTCAAGATAGCCGGTATACAGCTTGCTTTCTGCAAGCTACACACGGCAACAGTGGAAAAAGGAAAGGAAACATCACTTATAAACTTTCCAAAAAATATTCTTAAACTATCGTTAATTTCGTTCGTGGGGGGGGAGATGGGAATTCCTTTATAAAGTCTAATAATAGCACTGCCGAATTTATGAAAGAAGGCCCGCCTCCCTTGAGCTTTCAAGGCTCACTGATTTTAAGACAAAGAGTATGTCTTGTGATTTAGCAAAAATAATCAGTCATTTGGGACCTTTTGGACTCAAAGCCTCTCACAATTGCGATATGCGCGACCCCCTGCCTTTGGTTAATACCGCATTCTTTTTCATCAGTAACGAGTAACAGAAATCACAGTACGAAAATTAGAGAACGAGATATGTAACGCCTTCTACGAAGATAAAAAAGGAAAATAACAATTAGCGCTACCTATTGAGGGAAAGAAGGAAAATTAAAAATCAGTAGATACTAATGAAATAGTTTTTCTGCTTTCTGTGTCCATTAAATTCTTTTTATTTTAGCATGTAATCTTCAATCAATTTCTTAGTATCATGCATAAAAATCCCCCAATTTACTCGTTTGGGATTTCTTCTTCTCACATATTGTTCTTTTCCTTCTCTATAGATGGCGTTGGGTATCATTTCTATCAATTTCGACACTGATACCCAAACCCTCGATGTGCTTTTGATATCAATTAAGGAATTCCTATCAAATACTTCGATTGTATTTTTTGCCAAAATTACTCTTTGCTATTTTTTTCACAAAAATAAAAGTATTAACATAGTCCCTCCCAGTTTAATCGGTACTGCATTAGGCATGAGAAGATTTATAAAATTCCATGAAAAAAAAGGAGGCATTGCTATTAGCATTATTATTTTTTTAGCATTTAGCATTGCCATGGCAATCCTTTAGCATTGCATTGCTAAAATGGCAATCCAATCCTCCAATTAACTTTACTGACACGCTTCCAAGCTGTCGGTAGGTGAACTCTAACAGGGACTTCGCTCTTTTTTCTCGAATCAGGCATTTGCTCACTCAGCATAGTGAATCTTTTCGTGAACGAATTTGATAACAATATTCGGATGATAACATTAATCGTCATCTCATTAAACAGCGTCTGCTATAAGAATTAGAATTTATATAGATAAAAATCAAATAAAGTGTGTCTAACATCAGATTATTTGGAGTATATTTCTGCGTGTTTGGTGCGTATTGTCCTGCAACGAAAAAAATCCTTTAAATACCTATCATATCCCTCCTACAAAAATTATAAATATAAATGAAGTGCAAATTTTAATTTTCAGGAAATTATACTAATCTATTAAAACTTTTTGAATCCTCAAATCCTCAAAGTTTCTGAAAGTTCCCTTTCGAGTCATAAAATTTGTATACTATACTCATGTCCATAAATTAAGGATAATTCCGAGTCACGCGGAAATCGAATTCTAAAATAAATATATCACCTGTAAAATCACTACACACATCTTCAAGAAGCATATGCAAATTTCAGGAAGTAACCAGATGACACCGATGGTACACAGAATGGCGAGAGTGTAAGAGAGTGATATATAAGGAATACAGGCAAAGAAGTAAAATTGTTCACAGGCGCTTTATAAGCATTTCAGTGCAATAACCGAATAGTTATGACACAAAGGACGCATTTGGATGATTTTTTACGTGGTAGAATTATCGGCCGTCTGGAATGTGGGCGTACCCAACTGGAAGTATCAGACGAACTTGGAATTGCCCAGAGTGTCATCTTCAGGCTTTGGCAACGATTCCAAGATGATGGTAATATGAGTAGACATTACAGGTCGCCCCAGAGTTACAACGACCGGTATTTGGCAGGTACTGCCAAAAGAAACAAGCGGAGCACAGCCTCAGACCTGTCTCATCAGCTCTCTTCAGCCACTGGTACGACAATTTAAAGGCAGACCGTGTACAGACGCTTAGAGCAGATTGGTCTATATGCTCGTAGACCTGTCAGATACGTTCCATTTACTACAACTCACTGTCGCCTGCGGTTAGCCTGGAGTAGAGAGCATGCATTGTGGATACCGCAACAGTGGGCTTGTGTGATGTTTTCCGACGAGTCCAGGTTTAGCTTGCAGTCTGATTCTCGCCGGACTTTCATATGGAGAGATCCAGGTACCCGTTACCACCAAGAAAACATCATTGAACGACACCGTTACGGTGGTGCAGGAGTGCTCGTTTGGGGTGGAATTATTCTGGGTTCCAAAACTGACCTGCATGTTCAAATTGGAACCATGACAAGTCAAATCTATCGGGACGTCATTCTGGAACAACACGTACGTTTGTTTCAGGACGTTTGTTTCAGGGCGCCATGGGCGCACAATTTGTGTTTATGGATGACAACGCCCGTCCTCACCGTGCAAACATCGTAAGTGAATGCCTTCAATCGGAGGATATCACCCATATGGACTGGCCAGCATTCTCACCGGACTTGAATCCAGTAGAGCACGTGTGGTACATGCTTGGCCGAGGAGTTGCAGCCCGTCAACCTCCTCCTACATGTCTACCGGAACTTCGGAGAGAATTGCTTTTTGAGTGGTGTAATATCCCCCAAGATCAGATCGATAATTTGATACTCAGCATGCCTAGGCGTTATACGGACTGCATTGCATCGTCTGGGAGACATACAATGTATTAACAATCATACCAACCAAGTAATATTGGTTTTTAGGAAATAGGTTTTTTTTCTAATTTGCTCCAGGGAGAAAAAATCGCTTTTTTTTAATAATATCAAACATATAGCATCTTTTTTTGCTCTTTACCCTTTACAAATAAGTCAAATTAAATAAGCTTTACAAATAAGTCAAATTTGTTTTGCTTCTAACTCTTCCTTTGTCTGATTTTGCATTATCCTTAATTTATGGACATGAGTGTAGTTAAAATTGTCACCCAATGGATAAGACCACTGAAATGCGATCTTCGAAAAAAGTCTCGAAGTTCACGATTGAAAGCATTCGAAATCAAAATTTGTTAAATGACGGAAAGCTGCATACGTTCTTCTGTAACACGAATAAATGCCAGTTTCCCTTACAAAGTTCTTTATGAAAAAATCCATTTTGTTAGGCGGATAACACTCACGCTCTTTTAACTATCCTATTAATCATATTAATTGAAATAGTCATTTATATTAAATTTTAGTGTTTTATTTTTCCTTAAGTATATACCTATATTATACAAATGCATACTAAATTCCTAAAATCTTAGAGAAATATTTATTTTAAAACACATACACATTTCGGTAACATTTTGTCTTCAAATCGAAGATTATGATTCCCCCCCCTTACAACGCAACTCTGAACAAAAAAATGTAATTCCGAATTTCTTAAGCACAATAAAATAAAATATATCTTAATTTTCGATAGAATTTTTAATATTTAAAACTGAAAACTTTCAGTTATTAACTCTATCTAAAATTGAAAAATAATGAGTTTTCAATAACGAGTTGAAAAATAACATACATTTAAACCTAGACGCTGTGCCTACAAAAGATCTTACGGAAAATCTCGTGCCTATTATAAAAAATAAAACACAAAAAATTGGAATGCCGTACAGCAGATATTTCATTTCAAAACATCGGATATCTGACATTGTTTCCAACTTTCCTTGAGAGGTGGATTAATAAAATTAAATTAGAATAATTCGAGTTTCATTTTCTCCCCTTAAATAACATTCATATGATATGCTTTTGTGATTTACCAGTTTAACATTCTCTAATTCATAATTTTGTCACAAGTGAAAGAATTTTCCTATGAGCAATTTTTAGTAAAAATATGTCATTAATATTCTCATGAAGTTTAAATTAGTATAGAATCATAATCTAGTAATCATATAAAAATTCATTAAGTAAGAGATGTTTTTAATTTTTTAGTTTGTACAAATAATGCTATCAATGTTATTAATAGCATTATTAATATTAATACAAACAATGCTTATGCTATGCGCATAAGCTGATTATGTGATCAGTACTAAAACCTGAAGCTGATCAGTACTAAAACCTGCCAGCATTTTCAAGAACACGAAATCTACAAGATTTTACGAAAAAGCTTTGCATATACATATATAAAATTCAATAGAGTAATAAAGAAAACAAAGGAAATTATCTCCAAGGAAATTAGACATCCTCTTTTTTTTCCTTTATATATATATATATATATATGTTATAATTTCGGAACTCAGTCGTGATGGCAGAGTGGTAAGGCAAGTGGAAAGAGTCGATATCAAACTAAATTCAGCCAATTAACACCTTTATTTGCAGATTTGCAGGCACACTAGAATAATCCCTTGTAGACAATATACTCTTTAATCATAACAATTACGATAATTTCTTATATAGTCAGGTAAAAAAAAAGCTACATCATTTCAGGCAGGAAAGCATAAGCGGCGCAGATATACTTGCATGGCAGAGGTCAGGAAAAAAGGGACGCAATTCCTCGCGAAGCAGAATTTATACTGCGTGCATGCAAATATGAATCTAAAGCCATGGTTATTCCGTTTTACTTTTTAGTTACATTTCTCAAGCAGCGTTACGTAATTTCGAATGATCTCGAACCTGGGAGAACAGATGAAATTAGGCGGAGACATGCTTTCAAATTTAGCATGTTAATTTTGAAATCACCAATTAGTTTTCAAGCAGCTATCAGATTTTGTCGCGCATAAGCTGCTGAAAAACTATCGGCAAAGACATAAAGTAAGAAATTTAGAACTAATTTTTCACAAAGACAACAAATTGAAATTCATAATTAATAAATTTTAAATAATCCATTAAATGTTACAAAGAATTTTAAAATTTTAAAACCAAAACTTTTCAAACAAGCAATACCCAAATTCAAAAAATTAATGAAATTTAAAGAAAAATGAATAAAACAGAAGAGGAATTCAATCAACTTCAATGCTTCAACTTCAGGGGGGAGGACCATTGAAATCTCTTTTCTAGAAAAATCTTTGCTTCTCTGTATCGAGTATCAGATGATTTACCATTTTGATGTATTTTAATTATAATAGTTCTTCCGAAAATTCTGGCGTTTCCTCAAAGCAAGGAAAAAACAAAGTAAATTCTAATTAGAATCTAGAACTTTAGATAAAGAGAATTTTATTTCATTTAAAGAACTGAAAAGGAAAGTGAAAAAATAAAATACTTCAGTTTATCTTTAAACAAATAGCATATAATCCAAAGAATTTAAAACGTTATAAAACTTAGGTGAAAAGACTTAACTCACAAGAAGTAATTAAAAACTTCGAGCACATTCAATAGACCACAATCGAAAATATTATCTTCATAGTAGAGACGTACAGGTTTGCCATTTTGGCTTCATTGGCGAAACTAAAGAACCTTGGCCAGAAAGTAATCGCTCAAAAGGCTAAAATTTGGAACAAAAAATAGAATTTTGAAACCAAACGAAAAACTTAAATACTTCAAAGAAATTTTTTAATTTTTACAAAGAAGAGATTACTTTATTAATTAATGAAATTAAAGTTAATTCTGACTCTTTTAAAACAATATATATATATATATAGTTTTGAAACATAGGATAATATTCTTCGCAGCAATAATCTGCATAATAAGGTTATGTTATTTGAGTACGGGGACTGCAAAGCCACGAGGACTTCTGCCTGTGAGGAAGGATGCTTTTGTGGAGGACTTTCTGAGAAAAACTCGGTTGTATATATGTTGCACATGAGGATAATTGCGAAAACCAGTTATGCAGCCAGCCCGCTTCTTAGAATCGAATCTAAGCTGGGTCAAAATACCATTATTGAGCAATCTCAACCACTCAGCCACTGTTGAAGATAATGCAAAAGTTCTTAAATTAATGTATTGAAAAGACAGAAACCTGTTTCTAAACTAATATCTGACTTTTAATTATGTACAAATTCATACATGCCCTCTTCAGTTTTTGTAGGTCCCCTGAATATGATCTCCCAATCGACTTATTTTTAAGTTTAAAAGTGCCAAAGAATGAATATTTGCATCATTAAAACAGTTCTGTAATTTAAAAATATATGTCTACGACCAACGGTTGTGAAGATAAAAGCGGGTAAAGACTTTTAGGGACGTGGTATATGTTAATTATAATTAAGTGTGAGCAATACGTAAAACATTCAATAGTCTGATATTGCGAAGTAAAAAAATACCACATAGAAGCAACAAAAAAGTACCTTTTAAGTCCAATCCATGCGACTTGAAGTCACCGAAGCAATATGCTTTTCTCTCTACAGTCATTCAAGCATTTAAAAAGAACATTCTGTAGCCAAGTATAACAACAGTCGCTCGAAACATAACCAGGCAATGAAAGTGTGAAGATTTCCAAAGGCAAACATGACTTTGGAGGAGAAATGATAACAAATAACTCCTTAGCGAGGTGGCAGATTTCGCTTTTAGAGCTTGAAAAAAATCAGATAATAACTCAGTAGTCTTATCCTTTCAAAGTTTATCCAAAGTGAAAGTGGCGCAGGACTTTAGAACTCCGCATTAGGAAAAAATTGCACTTCAAGATATCTTCTATTCAAATGGAAGATGAGTTGATTACTAATGAAGTTTTTCTCTGCTTGAAGAAAGAAACAGAGTTGGCGTTCAGGTGACGAAACTAGGAACGTGGGTAGGAGCAGTTTATCATAACCTGTTCGTGCAACAAAAAATAACCCGACTGAAAACAATTAAGTTTTTTTTTTAATTACCTTTAAGTCGTTTAACGGTCGGGTCAACTGTTAAAAATAAACTTTTTACGCCTTCATGAATTCTTATTATTAGCTAAAACTCTAAATTACCTTTTTGTTTATTTTAAACGTAAATCGTAAGTAATTCCCTTCATTTCTGCGAACTAAGAATTACATTTTAGATACTTACTGCGCATTTGTCATTCTATTACAAGAAGAAAAACTTCAGATACGAAAGGTTGTTTGTGCAAGCAATTTCTGTCACTTTTATATAATTTTAGGCATATTTATTTTCAACCATTTGAATTTTTTTTTATTTTTATTATTTATTTCCAGTGGCAATGCAGATTACAAGGTACTTACGTATTATCGCAACCACCTTAGGAGAAGTCGCTAAACTTTCAAAATGTTTCAAACTCTGGCAACCATGCACATAAACATGTTATTCTGCAAGAATACAATATTTTGCTACAAAATTGTTAAAGGGAGAATGATGAGACGAGTTCGGTAGATAGCTGGTGCGCAATACCGAACTGTGGAATCGTCTGATGTTTTTTAAGCGAAAACATATCGCTGTGTATGTGGGAAGAACAACAGAGTTAAAAAACTGTTAGAACGTCTTTTATTTTTTATTTTAACTTTTATCTTTAAATTAGTGCTTATTTTAACAACATTCATTATTTTCAGAAGCACATATTTAAAAAGCTATTTATTAATTATAAAAATTCCTTCCAATATACATGTAAACACAACATAATTATTCACTAAAATATAGCTTATCTCTAATAGCAATAATAATAATAATAATAAATCTCAGATTTATTAAAAATAAATAAAAGCTCATTTCATATAAGTATATATTAAATCTTCTCTTTTCCATACTTGCCAACCTACGACACTCAAAAATCGGGAGAATTTTTTTAGAAATCGGGAGATTTATTTTCAACTTCAAAAGGATTTTTAAATGTTAAAAATATATTTTTTAAAAATGAATTAACTTCAAATCGTTACTAATTAATGTCTGAAAGTTCAGTTACTAATTCTTAAATGCAAACAGTACATTCTGCATTAATAACTTTTTGATACTTTGTTTCCACAGAAAAAGTAATTTTTCGTTTTTTTCAATAGAACTCGTGTTGTCCTTGTGTTTTTGCGTACGAACATGTTTGAGAACATCGGCCTTTCCATCGTGAAAAATCGGAAAATCGCAATGACAAACGGTACACATCGCTAAATGCAGTACATTTCCTTGAGTAATATTAGAAGAAAAGTCATCTGTGTACGATTTTTAAAAAGTACCTGAGTATTTTACCTTTTTGTCAGACATAACTAATATGAAATGTAATTTTTTAAACTATTTTTCGAAAGCAAGTACGTTTACACAGATTAGCGACAAGATGAACGAAATAACAGTCTTGATCTTGCTTTGTGCTCATTGGCTAATATGTGTCAGATGACACACAATGGCACTCGATGTTCATTGGAGAAATAGAACTTAACGTTTTCGGACACGTGTACTCACTCACAAAGCAGAAACGAGCCACAATTTCTCACTGATGAAACTAATTTGATTTCTATATAGTCTAGAGAAAAACAAGTTGCTTTCAGACACCCCAAATCACCTTTTTGGGGCTGCAAATAACGAAGCATGAAGTCAAGCTACATAAAAATCTTGAGAATTTTAAGAATAAGAGAAAGTCGGGAGAAATATATTGTAAATCGGGTTGGCGGGAGAACGATTAGAAATCGGGAGTCTCCAGCCTAAATCCGGAGAGTTGCCAACTCTATTTTTCTATCTTTAAAATTTAATTGTTCAGCATATATGCAATCCAAATTTATACTACTTCCACTACATAAATATGATTTTATTCGTATTATCATCTCTAAATTACCTTTCGAACGATTTCTTCAAACAAATAACACAAGCGCGCGTATTAAATAACAATCAAATTTTTATGAACGTATTTAATATGATTTACTCTAAGCGTAATGTAAAAGTATAATTATTATTATTATTATTATTATTATTATTGTTATTTTAATTAGTGACATATTCGTGCCTGCGCTTGTTAAATTTTCTTTGTGTGCTAAATTTTTGAAAGATGTGTGCGCGCACAACTTGGAGGGAACTTTGATCTTAACAGTCGGAAACTGACGGGCCCCATCACTTTGGAGGTTCTCTGAAGGTAGTCATAAAAGACGTGAATCATCAAAACTTTTAAGTTTCACGTCGTGAAAGTTTCACATCAAGAGTTATTAGTACGGTCTACGTGATATTAACCTTGTGCCTTGATTCTATTTTGCAAATATGCTTAATTTTTCTGATTCGAAATCTATTTGATCTTAGCTTAATTAAATTGCTGAGATCTCGGGGGAAGAAAAGGATGAACATCAAACTTCTTCCATGGGGTAGATTTTAGACAACATTTTATATGGAAAAGTTCATAAATACTTCATTCATAAATATTTTTAGTCCCCCCCCCATTTGGAACCTGTAGGTAATATTTTAGTTCGGTTAACGCTTTAGGTGTAATATCCAGTCCGAAGTAAAAATTATTTTTTTAGTAGCTTTTACTATTAGTTTTGTTAAATTAGTGCTTTTAAATTTTTAGGTACGATGAACGATAATTCGTTAACCTTACAACCCCCCCCCCAAAAATGTAAAACACGTTTGAAACAGGTTTGTTATAGTTAACACGAAGAAAAATCATGGATAAATGTAATATAATATTATGGTTCTCGTTTTATTTTTCTTCCTCCTCGCTAACAAAACAGGTCCCTTTAGTGCTGCACGATTTGGAAATCTTAGGGGCTCTGGTCCCCATATTTAGGAAGAATGAGGGCCAGCTCGATTCCTATCAGAGATAGGGGCAACTTCAATTACGTTTTGAAAACACTTTTGTCCCACAACAATTGGCAGAAAAAAAGCCCAGAAAGTGAATACACATAATCTAACATCTCTTGGATCCCTAAAAATAGAGCATCCAGACAATGCGGGATATGAAATTGGCTTTATTATGCATAATTTAAAAAAATATATTCACTTTCGGCAAGACGGCATGCTTACTTGTATGCTTATAAGACTCCTTTGCGTTTTTCCTGACATCCGTATCTTTGCATACTGTATCACTGTACTACATCTGCTATATAACTGTATAGCCGCTCACTATATCACTGTATAGCTGCTCATTATACCCACTACTCACTACATCTTTACATGCACCTGCTACTCACTATTTCAGAAGACTTTTAACCCTACATGGAATATAAGTTGGCAAATATTTAGCATTAAATTTTTATAATAAAGTAATACAAGCAAACTTTTAGGAACAAATTAATGCTGTCAAATGATAAACATCTGAATAAATGAAAGAGCAGTTTTGCAAATTTTTTATCATTCGAATAGCTTTTTAATTTTCATCTTGCAAATAAATTTTAAAAAAATTAATAAATAAAAAGCTAGTTTTTATTCACATTGCAACTAATCTATTCCTGTTCTAAAGAATTATGCATCTCATATTTCAGTTTTAAGAAACAAGCTCATTTATTTCTTCCGTGAAAATTCGGGTTTAAATACGTGAACAGGAAATAAATATTTAAATTTTATTTGTTTTTGTTCCTTGGTAAAACCCCCGGGTTTATAAATAAAAGAGAAAATATTTTGTTAAGCTTTTTCTTTTGCAAATACGTGAGAAGAGAAAACGGACACGTATTACAATTTTTTAATTTTATTTCTGTTCTGGCCGGTTAGGAACGTAGATTTCTAGGTAGATTAGTGCTCTGACAAATAGCGGAATTTAGCGCACAAATTGAAATAATTATTTGTGAGAGAAAAGACATGCATCATAATAAAGCTTTACAAAAGAATAATATTTTGCTCCCCTAAACAGCAAACTAACAATCTTAAATGGCCACGTTTGGAAAGTAAAAAACTCGAAGTATGTGACCGGCATCTAAAACAAAATTTTAGCTGAGCAGTAAAATATATAAAAGTTGATTCAAATTCCTACTTTAAAAAAAGGCGAATTAATAAAAAATTTTGAAAAACAATAGAGCTGAAAATAAAAATCCTGATCGAAGTTCAAAAAGACGATTTAAAACTTTGCCTCTGGATAACCACCTTACTTCAGAATGTAACAAAAGCATTTCACGTTGACTTCCTATCAGTTGGCATAAAATCGTAAATATTCTTCATTTTAAATCTCGACTTTTAATAAAATTAATAATTTTCACAGCTTGATTCAAAATGATTTTTAGATTTTCGGGAATTGTTTTGAATGAATTTAGTTTCATATGCGACTATCTTTATTTGATAAATAACACCGGTATGTCTTCCTGTTAATATCCGAGCTTGGTCACTGCATAGGCAAAGCACTTACTCCAAGGAATATCATTCTGAGACATAAAATTGTCGATTACGTTGAAAATTTCATTTGCAGTTGCTTTATCATGAACAGATTCACAAAATAAATACTCTTCGTCAATTCCTTTATCTTCTTCGAAACGCATGTAAACTAATACTTAAACAAAGTTCGTTATATTAGTACTTTCATCGAATTGCAATGGGAAATACTCACTGTGCATTATTTTTTTGAATAAGTGTCTCTTTTATGGAATTTGCCATTTTACGAATACGTCGACTTACAGTATCATTTGATAAAGGAATATTATAAGTTCATTAGCCGCTTTTTCGTTGAAAAATGTTAAAACGATATCTTTAGCTGCTGGTACTATAAGGTTTTCTCCAATAGTGTGAACATGCCCAGTCTTCGCAATTCTTAGGCTTACTATGTAACTAACTTGCTTTTTCACTTGGAGTAGCAAAAACTTTCATTACTTGTTTACTATTTTTGAACTCCGATAATTTCCTCTTAAAATATTATTCAGATTTATCCTTTAAATTGGCATGCTTAGATTCAAGATGTCTTTTAAGAAACGATGGTTTCATGTTTTGATTGGACAACAGTTCACCGCAAACAACACATTAAGGTTGAGGGTCCATTTCATCTCCATTTCAAGTACACCCAAATGATAAATAACTTTGGTTATACTTTCAAGAAACATTTTTTTCTTTTTTTTTTTTAGTCCAAAGGGATTTAGTCCCGAAGGACTATTACTTTCGTTTTGCGATTTTACGTTGATTCACTCTGAATGCCCGATTCACTTTTCAAATTCTTGCCACTAAATGTTATCGCTCTGCATTAAATTTTAAAAAATGAAAAATCTGCATAAATGTATGCATGTTTCTCGCATTGTGATAAAACCTAGAGCCATCAAATTTTGAATGACGTAATCCTACTGCGAATATGGGCATCTGGAAGCCCTAATTTTGAATTTGAAATTTGCTTTATTATCGATTTTATGTTTTGTAACATTTCAACGAATTTCTGATTAACAAACTAAATGATTTCAAAGCGAGCAATGGCAACACTGTACGAAAAAAAAAACGTTTTTATCTCCAGCGCACGAGACTTACGGAAATTCTAAAGATATGTTCATTTTAAAATGATTTTGAAAAAAAAAACCTTTGGACGTAATTTAAAATCTGAAATCTTTCAGATTTTTTAGTTTTTTTCTGTTGCTAATTATTATTATTATTTTTTTTTTTATATTCTTAGTACTAGTAGATTGTCACGGATCCATCACCTGTGCATCATCACTTTTCCGCTTATTCAATCCCAGCCATTTTTTCATTTTGAAAATCTAGGTTTGCTTTATTATTTTTTCACAAATATTTAAATGCATAGTATATTACGAGTTCTACAAAAACGGACGGCGATATCCTCAAAACGCATAGAAAAGTAGGGAATACAAAGCAACAAGAAAACAAAATACCTGCTGTTAGAGACAGCACGTCGACGTAAAAAAATTATTCTGATTAAAAACAGAGCAATACGAGCCCGGAAATGGTAGCGATATAAAGTGTAGACATGCTAATAAATCGATCAACTCTAAGAGAATTAATGAGATATTATTTTATCTTTTTAAAGGAACTTACTATTTTTCCTATTAAGTGCAATATCCCTTTCTATTAATCCTTTTAAAAACATCATTAGTGAGAAATTATATTATGTCTACGGTTAAAAGAATATTTGCGAAAATAAAAACGGATTAATCTGCTAGAGTCTATAAGCGGCTGTTATTGGCCTTGAACAAAGCTTAGACGCATAAATTTGCGAGTATTAGAGAAAAAATTTAAATAGGATATTGGGGTATTCAGTTTTTGAATTTCATAGTTAAAAATACTTTGTTTCTTTACGTACCACCTATTTTTTTCTTCCGTGTACTACCGGTTGATAACTGCTGATTTAGAACATTTTCTGAAATTCTGCACACTTGCTCCTATGTTTCTGCGAAATGTTCTGGAATTTCTGCACACGTCTTTAACCAATATCCTCGGTCCGACGTCACACAAAAATCTATTATCACCCGTTTGGGGAAATGGGTGTTGCGGTCAACTTGAAGCTTAGATGAGCTATTTGCTGCACTTCCTAGGAATAAAGAGTTGCATGTGGAAATCTACTTTTCAAATTAGTTCTACCAGCATGCATTTCTAGGAACGTTGCCAGTTACCTTTGGTCTTATAGAACTTTAGTAAGGGTGAGGACTTTGGATGCTGATATATAAGAATGCTTAAAACAACCACCCAAAAAGCAATAAAAATTTCTTGATAATTGTCGTAAGCAAGAGTTCATTGTTACGATAGTTAGAAATACAGGGTGTTTATAAAGTCTCGGACCCATTTTGATGTTTAATAACTCATAAAATAATAAAGATAGATTAAAATTAATAACATAAATGGTTAGATAGAATCAAAACGTTTCATGACCCTTGTCAATGAACTTCCACGTGTGTCCCCTTAGTCGCACGGAGAATATCAAGTCGATATTCAATTTCACGCCAGGTACCGGCAAGCATGTCGGCATCCACAGACGTTATTGCGGTCGTAATTCTGGCTTTTAGGTCATCCATGTTCGACACTCTCCTCCTGTAAACGTTGTCCTTTACAAATCACCAAAGAAAAAAGTCCAGCGGCGTTATATCAGGTGATCTGGGTGGCCAAGGAATTGGACCTCCGCGCCCAATCCATCTTCCTGTAAAATGGTCATTCAAAGAACTACGAACGATGGTACCCCGATGAGGTGCTGCACCATCTTGTTGCAAAAAGACATGTGGCTGAAGCTCTTCTAGTTGTGGAAATACGAAGTTTTCCAACATGTCTAAGTATACGACTGATGAGACCGTCTTTGCTGTAAAAAAGAAAGGCCCAATGACTCGGTCGTGCATTAGTCCACACCGCACATTAACCTTTGGGGAATCCCTTTGTGCCTCACGGTATTCATGGGGATTCATGTAAACCAAAGAGAGAAAAATGCAATTAATAAGCAGACGATATTTAGAAAAGTACAGATATTCAAACCTGAAAAGGAAAATATATAAGTTGTTCCATCAATAAATGCCATAAGTTTGTTTATATCTTCATTATTTTATGAGTTATTAAACATCAAAATGGGTCCGGGACTTTATAAACACCCCGTATATTATAGACAGATTAAGTGTTCCCCTACTTGAGAGGGAGAAAGGCAATTAAAAAAGCTTTACATGGAAAGATCATGTAAATACTTAAAAGGCAAGACTATTCTGGATGAGAAATTCACAACTAATTCATGGGAGAAAACGCTCTATTTTCTTAGCTGGCAGTTATCCAATTATTACTTATGCGTCTCCAGCTTCCTTTCTTGACGAGGAATTGCAAAAGCTCTTCATTCAAAGCATGTTTTCAAGGATTATTAAGGGAGTAATGTACTTTATGAGAAACTTAGCGTTTCGCATAAACATGAAGCTGCAATTCTTGAAAAAAATTTCTCTCATTAAATCAACAAACGATTCTTCATAAAATCAAGATTCGTGATACCGTCAAATACTGGTAGAATCTCGGTTGCAAGTACTGGACAACCACAAGCTCACATCATATGCTACACATCAGAGACCTCACCATCATGAGAACTTGTTCATGTTATTTACCTACTCATTTCTTTATGATTTTATATGATATTCTGAGTTCGATTTTAATGTGCAGACATCTACTTATAATAACGATGAGACATTTATAATTTCTCCTGAAAAATACCGTTATTAAAAACCTTTTGGGAAAAGAATATGTAAAGTCTGTTTTTTGAACGCCAGAATCCAGTTTTTCCGGTACTTGCAACCGAGATTCTACCAGTTTTTTGAATTCCAGAAAACTGAATAAATCCGCAAAACCCTCGCTGGGATTCGAACTACGGACTTTCCGACTGCGCATCGGATGTGCTTTCAGTTACACCATGAAGCACATGGAAAAGAGGGAGAAAATACCTTTTTATACTCCCTTTTTTACAGCCTGACTGGTTTGGTATGGTTCCATACCAAACACTGAAGAAATCCGCAACAGAGCAGAAATTCGGATCTCCCGGTTACGCGTCGGATCTGATTTCAGTTATACCACGAATGCATGCAGAAAGGAAGGAGAAAATATAAGCTATTTCTAACCGCTTT
>KK112169.1:274421-299259 GCA_000611955.2 Stegodyphus mimosarum
CTGTCGAGAGGTAAGACCGCTGAATGCTGGTAGTTTGAGTGAGATTCGAATCCAGACAAATAGGGTAACAGCATGGGTGTTTCCAATGTGTAACATGAATACATGTAAGTTTCTTTTAGAAAGTCTTACGGAAAGACATCCCCCCTCCTTAGGCAGATAACTGTCCTGTGCTTTTGACACATCCAAGTAACCTAAAAGTTTGGAGGCCTTTTGTTATGAAAATTCCTTCAATCTTAATTAAAAACTTTGTGACGGTGATTAGTTGCCATATGAAACCAAAGATGGAACTTCATCGAATTTTTTGGGAGGGCAGCAATTTTGATGAAGATAAAATGATCACTCACTTTCAGAATTTAGTAGTTTATTTTGCATAACGAATATTTTCTTGTAAAAATTAATGTATACTGCTTAAAAAAAGGGGGGAGACAGTTCTATATTTCTTGTTCTACTCGGCCTATTGACGAAATACAAATTGCGTTATTCATGTCTTGAAAGCGCGACTTCGGATATATATTAGATTTATATAATGCTAATTGACGATAGAGGTCTCAGTGAGTTGATCGGAATGAAACCCGGTTCTTGTTGTTCAGTTAATTGACTTTGTTGAAAGCTTCAGAACAGTTTGCCCTTGACAAGTTCTGTTTGGAGCTTTAAATAAAAAAAGATTAACTTTGGTTTTCACTGCTTTTGTATTTTCAACTTTTTTTACTTTTTCTTTTCCAAATGTATATTATAAAATTTGAAAATTCATAAAAATGGAAATAAGTAGGGGATCATGGTTCTTACAATCCTTAAGTTATTCTCTCATATATTTCATTTCCCATATTAGACAGTATTGTTCTAATACAGGTATTTTGACACAAAATTGGACTTCTTCTGAAATGACATGCCAATCTTTTTCCATATTTCGATTCTACGACTCAAATTATGCCTAAATATTAAATTTCGTAAAATGAGGTGCAAAATTTACGGAGAAATTAAAAAATTTATCCTGGCGCATTTTTTTTCAGTTTGCGCCAAGAATAATTCACTCGGCGAGCTTCTTAATTTATAGCAACCTATTTTCCTTTCCTTTTTTTCATTGTAACACGAACGGAAAAAAGTCATCGTCCATACTTTCAAATAATTTTAACAAAGTAAGTAAACCACGTTTGGCAGCATTATCACTTATAACAAATATGCTACATTTCAAAACGCGCTATATGTAAATTCACGTATCTCGTGGGAAATTTTGAATAAAAAAACTCTAATTTTTTGCAGGTATGTTTAGAAATACATCTACTTTAAGACGATGGAGAAAGTTTTATAGATTTATGATTCAAAATTTTTTTGGTAAATTTATAAAAAGTATTTAAAAATACAAATTTAAAAAATAAATCATAAAAAACGGGCGAATTTTATTTGGAATGAACCTAAATTTCGACATGTGAAAAGAATCAAATAATTTTAATAAAAAAAGAGATATTAATAAATATATACCGCAATGAATTAACATGGAGGAGCTAAAATGTTGAGAACTAATATTTTAAAAACTACTCATGCAATTTTTGCAAAACTTGGCACTGTGGCATAATATGAGTCTTAGAAACGAAATATGGGGAAAGAATTGGCATGTTATTTCAGAAAAAGTCCGATTTTTGTGTCAAAATACCTATGTTGGAACAATGCTATATATAAATCTAATATATATCCTATGTCGCGCTTTCGAGATATGACAAAGGCAAGCTGAATTTCGTCAATCGGCCCAGTAGAACGGGAGATATAGAACTGTCCCATTTCCCCCCCCCGCAGTGAGCCAGAATATAATTTCAAATAAAATCGTAACATTATTTTATTTTCCTTCTGCATCATTTTTATATAATTTTATTAGTTTAAAAAAAAAGTTTTTTGCATCCTATGAACTGAATACTATAACAATTCCTGTAATGCCAAATGAATATAAATAGCTTATATATTAATAATGCTTATTACATGAAATTATAAATGGATACGTGTTCCTTGTTGAAACAATCTTCGAATGTCCGCCATTTTTCAGAAAATCTAGATTGGATTATTCGATTATGGCAAAGCACATCTAAGAAGTAAAGCGACGCTTTTGACAACTATTATCTTTGTCTATCTTATCTGTGTCTTAAAATAACTCCTATTCGCATTACAATATTAGAAAAGCCACGAAAACGAAGCAATTCATTCTATTTAATGAGATTTGTTTAGATTCCGTACGAACTATCAGTATTCAGAGGTCGTGCCTGCTCAGCCTTTTGTTTATATTTAATTATGACAAACACGAAACGACCACTTGCTTGAGGAGAGGAACGCAAAGTGTAAGAATTTTAAAAGAAACTGGCTCATATTCAATTTACATATGGGAAGAACTAGGGCAGTAAAGACATTCTGAATTTCAGAAAAACACATAAATCAATCAGACATATATTTTTTGGAGAAAAGGTTGCTATCTTTTCTGGCTTAAAATCCTTCATATTAATGAACAGTTGTTTTCATAATTTAGGATTCATCATCCGCTAAGAAAGGTGGAAAGTAAGCTACAGAAGCGTAAGAATAAAAAATATTTAAAACCAGTTATCTAATCTCTGAACCAAAATAGTAAACCCACACTTACGACGTTTTCATTCTACTTCTGTCAAACTGATATCCCACTATTGCTTTTCGAGCTAGAAAGTGTAGGTTGAGGAAGTTATATATTAGGTTGAGGAAGTTATAAGTTAGTTAAAAATTAGGTGGGATTTATTGAGACTTTTTTGTATTGATGAAATATGGCAATGATCGATTAAATGTTATTTCCTTTGTGAAAGCAGACGGGCATAGGTAGTATCTGTCTATCTATTGCTATGTTTCTCTCCAGATGTGGGTGTCATCACTCTATCTGTCGCTGATATGAAGGTCCAATGAAGAGTGTTGGCGGATTTATTTCCGTATTGAAGTAAATAGTCCTTGAATCGGGAAGTCAACACTACAGATCGATGTCTGTAAAAGCGAATTAAAAACAAAAGCTTTCTCTTGCGCTTTGAAGTAGCGATCTGTTTCAATTTCAATAAGCAAAATTCTGGTGTAATATTTTCAGTATCGAAATGTAATTTAAATCAAGGAATACAAATTTTTATAGTTTATTAACATAAGAAAATACATGGCATAAATCATATATGCCGGGCAGTAATTTTACGACGCCGCGAATTTCCGCTCTAATTTTCGAGGAATTCGAATTTTCGAAGTATTTCACGAAGATAAGATTTTTTCCAAAAATGTCAAATAAATTTACGAATTCGGCATTTGTTTTATCTTTTTCTAAATTTTTGTTATAAGTGTTAGATAGCTTAAAAATTATTTAAATGTAAAAGCAATTTTCCATTAGAATTTCCGCAAAAACGCACATTAAATCATTTTGTTCCAATATCTAGATTAGAAATTAAATATTAATTGAAAATTCCATGTCAATACCTACAAACAATTTTGATGCGAAATGGTCCTTTTTTTAAATACGCACTACTAAATGAAAAAAACGTACGTATAATTGTAAATAAGCAAATAAAAAATCTAATTAAACGGTAATCTTGACCTAAAATAACAGGTAGCTGTTTGGCGGCAAAATGCTGTATTCCTGCAGAAATTTTGCAAGTTTTTATATTTAATTTTTTTTCTTGTTTTCCGCTAGAATTTAAGCAAAAATACATTGTACAGTAATGCTACACCAAAATGCAACTAGAACATTTAAATTTGAATTAATGTATATATTCTGCTGAACTTTTGGAATACGAAGTATTCTATCGCCTAAAGTTACATGAAGATTGCCTTCGGTTGTCCACCATTGCAGAAAAAGCCATTTCATGCTTATACGATGCTTTTTTAAAAGCATGATACTTAAGGAAAAAATATAAATTAACATAATATATAACGTACAAAAGCAGCGTCTAATTATATGATAATCTTGACTCTAAAAATATATATATTGAATAAGTTTCCAAATGTCTTTGATCTATAAGCGTTTATTTCAATTAAAAGTGTAATTATAATTTTTTATTAATTACATATTAATTATGTGAATTATTGTTTCATTTCTGGTAGTTATTTTTTGATTTACCCTCTCTCCTAAAATTTTAATGGAAATGCTCGAGTGCGAAGTTTTGATTGTAATTTCCAGGCCGCGAAAGCTTCGTTAATTTCGACCATTTACCATCCGAACGAATTACCACCTCGCGAATTTTGCACAACTGCCTTAGTTATTTATCAATATGTATCATTAATAACTTAATGGAATCTTTGCTTTTGCTGCTCCTTAGTTAGCAGTTAAATAGTAGATGTGTTTTTTACCTTCGTACAGGCTCCTAACGTAATAATCTGTATGAAATTAAAGCAGTTTTCATGGACCGTATTCTTTGAACATGCCAGAGAACATATTAAAGCTATTTGTCTGAAAAAAGGGTTGCTTTCATTGAGAACTCCCTAAAAGAAACTAGCTCGTACTCGCATTATACATGGGGGGAAAAAACGCAGCTTTCATACAGCAAGAAATTTGTTCACAAGTTGACCCAAAATCAAAAGCAAGTTTGTCCATCTTGTAGGGTTTATATTTATTTTAACTAACCTTTATTTTAAGTTAATTTACCTTTCCTGTTCGGCCTCCATTTTCCCCTAGAAATGCCCGTGTCAGAGTAAGTAAATTGTAGTAGCACGCGCAGTTTATTCAAATTTAGCGGACGCTAGTTGAATTAAATAGTAGACGAAACCAGAGTTTGAGAGCCTTGCTTTGAAGTTACGCTAGTGAGATTTCTCGGTAGATTTTAGATCAGCGCGTTGTCGGCCTGTGTGCTTAGCTTTGCAGAAGTGCTAATTTTCAACTGTTTAATTAGAAATCTTGCTGAATCTCAGCGGTAATTAAAAACGCGGTTAGCTTAGGATCTCAGAGCCTCGTCGGTAGTGTTTGATAAATGTCATCTATTTATTACTTTCAGTTTTACGTTCTGTTTTAGTTTACCGCCGGGTTGGCGCAGTTTGTGAACATCAAGTAGACGTATTTTTCATTTTAAAGATAAAAACAAAAAGGGTTCTAACCCCTTCTTACGTTTCTGTGTGATTTTACACATAGCCGCAATCACTACCCCAGTTTCTGACAAGTTGGGCCAGCGAGAGCTTACCAACCAGCAAATTATAACTATTCTTTTGGGGGGAAATGTTCACAAATGATGATATTGTATATCCACGAACTTTAATGTTTCTGATGTTCACGTCAATCGACTTCAAATGTTAAGAACTCTCACTGCAAGGAAATAAAAAAGCAGAAATATCTTAATGCAGTCTTGCACCTGTGATTAAATTTTGTAAGGTTATAATCAGTGTATTTGAATTCATTCAGCATGCCATTGGAAATCATTCCATTTGACATGCTTAGCATGCGTGTTGCATGTTGCTGAAAACCGAAGTACTCTATGCTTTTTTAAGTAGACAACGATATTCCAGTATCGAATTTTGCAGAAGATTCGAAATTAGAAAATTCGAATTTTTGCACTTTTTCTGTCATTCGAATCTTTTGGATTCCAACCTTAATAAAGTTAAATGTTTTAATTCGAAACTTTCGAACGTTTTGTTTTATTGATATCTAATACATTTATTAATGAAAAAATGCTACTATTAAAAATTCCGTTGGATCTGGAACACAAATTATCATCCCATAACGACCTGAGGTTCACACTTTAAATTTTCTGGAGAGAATTAAATGTTCCATGGATAATTCTATTCGGCAAAAGCAATTGCCTGTATTTATATAAAGTTAACATAATGTATATCTATGCTAATTATTGCAGTAATCCATTTCCTCTGCAGGCCCACCAGTGGCTGAGTGATAATTTGTTAGTCGCTGAATACTGGTATTTCGAATCCCACGAACGGGCTGATTCCATGGGCGCTTTCGTGGTTTTCAACATGTGTAATGAGCCAGTTCCCCTTAGAAAGTCCTCCACGAAGGCAAACCTTCCCTTAAGCAGATAGCCATCGGGTCTTTCTCGTAATCACATAAATCAAACTAAAACCAAACCGCTTCCTCGACATTTAGTTTGATTTAATAAGATTCTAGGAAAATGTAAATAATTTGAATTGTTATTCAAATTTGTTTTGTCGAATTGCATGATAAAATGAACCTTAATTTTTTTCAATTGTGAATTTCATCTGTGTTTTATTAATAAGTATTGCTGCAGCTTTAGAAATATTTTTCTCCTAATTCGTTTTTTCGTTAAAAGCATATTTGAAATTTTATTTTAAATACAAATTTCAGGTTAGATAAGTGATTTTCTTCTTCTTGTTGTAATTCTTATTTGAAAGATTCGAGAGATTCAAGATTCGAAAAATTCAAGAAAATTTAGTATTCGAAACACTTCTAGTTTTTAGACATTTCTTTTATTTTGAAAAGAATTAGCATTTGTTCCAATCGAATAAATAATCCGGTTATCATTTCGAGTTAAATAAATAATGAACTGAGTAAGCAAAAAATTTAGATTCTAGTAAATAAATGACTCGATTCGAAAAAGAACTATTGTTCGTTGGCGAATATTATAACGCGTCAAGTCGATTTCGATCACCATCCATGATCGAATCACCATCCATGATCGAATCACCATCCACGCGAATATTTTATCAGTTTCTGCGGTTTAAAGGTGTTTACTGTTATTTTATTAATTTAAATTACAATTAACAAAATAAAAGTTATAGTAAATGTTACTATATTAAATTACAATTACCAATTTAGTTAAATTGTCTAAAGTTTTTTTTAAAAATACTTCAAGCTATCATAGCACTTTTCTTCATATGCAGTTTTAAAACCATGAGACGTTAATAAATAATTGGGATAATAGCAGAATTTCAGACATCTGGTTTGGTTTATTCTGATTACGACAAATGACGCGAAGACTATCTGCTTAAGAGAAAGAACGCCTTCGTGGAGTATTTTCTAAGGGGAACTGGCTCCTATTTTCGTTGCACACGGGGAAAACCACGAAAACGTTTATGCAAGTCCAAAATCTGTTCGTCTGGAATCAAACAAAGCTCGAACTAGTAGTGTTCAGTTTTTTGCGCTCCGTTTTGTAGATTATCCTTGCAAGGCGGTGTTCATGCGCGCACTCTCAACGTTATGCGCGAGAGTGTGTAAAGAAATAAATGAGCGCAAGTCCGAGCATACTCTAGATAACATTAAATTGCATCTTTTAGGCTTAGTTTCAACGATTATCTCATAAAGTTCGTTCTATACGAACATTGTCAAAGGCATCCTTTCGGTTGATCACTCGGATTTCTTTGTTTCGTATCTATTTTCGTGCATATTTTTTTCTTATTCTTTTATAAATTTATCCAAAATTTTGGAACTAAAAAATACGTTACAAGTACTAAGCACAAGAATGGGTTTTAATATTAAACCAAAAACTTACATTAATCAAAAGCTTTGATCATGGCGTATCAACAATAAAGCTTGTCGTACAGAAGGTAAACAGAACAGTTAACCTTCTGTACAGAAGAACAGAGAAGAACAGAACGTAAACTGTTCGTAATACTATTAAACAGGAAAGCTCCGTCGAAGAAAGGGGATTCGAATACAGTAAAAAAAAATATCACTTCCAGAAATAAGCAACGAAATTCGACAAACATTTAAATGTTCTCAAAAATATAGTATTCTTTTTTTTTTTTTGAAGGAAATAAAAAATACAATATGCATGAAAACAGATGGTTTGGATAATCTTTATTCTTCCGTTATTCGTGACCTGCTTCTCCGGCATTAGCCAGGATAATCGAGAGTACAATGTATTTACTGCATACATTTAAACATAAGTAAGTTATTTTTTTTTAAATATATTTTATTTTTTTCTCAGTTTTCACATTTTTCTTTCCATACCTCAATATTTATACAATTTTTTCTAATGCGTGTGTTTCCTATGAGTAGGAAACGCATGCATTCCCTTCCGTGTGAAAAATGGAAATACTGCTAATTTCCAAAAATAATTATTTTAAACTTTAATAAATAATTACTAAACTCTCAACGTCCACGGAACTCTTGGATTCCTCGAAACTCTGCTGGAATATCCCTGTTTAGATGACTCATTAGACAGTAAAATCCCCCAAACCCCACCAACAGGCAGTCCCTTTATTCCCAGCAGTTCCGGTGGCAATCCTGACTTTTTGCAGTAGCCATGTCGCTCCAGCTTCCCCCTCGTTTTAAAATGCAGTTAGGCTAAATGAGTCAGACACAGATGGTAACAAGAGCAGTTTGCATATGCTGGAAACAGGCGCATCGGGGTTCGCAATGGAGCTTAAACTACTCTATATGAAGAACCGCTGTTTAGCGAAGTGCGCGCGCGTATTGAATGGCCTCTGAAATACTCCACTATCATCTTCGTAGTCTCGTATTTTATAGCTTTCCGAGCTCGTTTTCAGGTAGATGGGTACAGGATGGAAAAAGAGAGAGAAAAAGATTACAGGTGAGCTATTTCCCAGTTTCGTTTAAGCAATCGTTCTCATGGCGTATTTTATCGTATAACAAATCAATAGTAGAATCGAACCCCGTTTATCCGAAGTTTGTGAATATACTGAGCGTCGGAATTTAATTAACCTTATAGATCTAGAGCAAGAATGGTTTAAAGTTAATTGTTCTTTCACATAATCAATAACTTAGCAAGCGAGATCATACCTCAATTTGAGAAAAAGACGGGCAGAATTGAATTTTTATTTCTGAGCAACACATTTTTATGCGAGAAGATGTCCCAAAGTTTATAAGCCGCAGTTTTCAACGATCTAATATTAAAAGTCGAAATTTCATATTGCATTTTATTATCGCCTGCATAAATATGAGTCATTCCTCCTTAGAAACTGCTTCGTCATCCACGAAGGCACCCTTCTCCTTAGGCAGATAGCTGTAGTTCAGATAAACAACCGTAACGATAATATAACACAGCGGCCCTGCCTTCCCAACAGAATAGCTACATAACGGTACTGGCATGTTTATGTAAACCAAACACTGTTCGAAAAAACAGAAACCTTCATAGGATAACTTAACATAAAACTGCCCGCAACCAGTCTTCTGTCTGTAGCTGCACTACCCAAAGTTTGCTGCTCTCAGAGGCAGAAACGGCTCAAATCTTCTTCCGCCACCAGATCCCTCATATCAGCCTCAATTAAAGACTTTTCAAAAGTCAAGCCCTAAACAGGGCTCTTTCATGATGACGTAAGAGCGAGTTTATTATCCCGCTGAAAACCAGAATAACCCACAAAGCATCGAAACTCAGCATCTAACTTGTAAAAAGCAATTTTCATAAAGGTTTGTACGCCTTTACACCGGAGCAACGCTTTGCAAATAAGATTCAGTTACTCTGGTTAACAAAATAAATAAAAATTCGATACCTATGTATATTATCCCTCGACCGTGACACCAAGCAGCGCGATTTAGCGCAGTTATGGATAAGCGTGCCGTAACAACGTACTCATAACATCCACGCTTTCATTTATTGTAGTACCGCTTGATTCTCGATAAGCCATGATTTGTTTTTATGAACAAGGATGTAAATTAACTGCATTATTGCTGCATTTTGAAAAGCATGATTAAAATTTGGGATGTATCTTTTACAGAGCAAAGCAATCTATTATTTTTAAAGTCATGGGATCCTAACACAGAAAAAAAAAAGTGTACTAATAGACATGATATGATCAACTGAATATAACCAGCAAAACAGCAATATATTTTGGAAGAATTACCTGCTATTTTTCACTCATAGCGTTCTAAACAGAGCTTTTGGTAAAACTGGAGGGCCTAACAAAGTAGCAGAGATTGAAAAAGCATTTTTATGAAGAACAAAAGCAAAGTGCATTGAATAGTGTTTGTTTATTAAATAAAGAGGCATCAGTTCCTTAAGAAGTCCGCATGAATAACTAACGCACCTTTGGTAAGATTTCCGATAACCTTCATCGTTCGATAGTAGACAACTTTTACGATCTACGGGATAATACGTAAGCATTAAATATTCTGCTTGAGGTAACTGGGTATAAAAGTGCCCTCACCTTTTATGAAGGCTGCTTTATTCAAGTTAGAAACTGATTTTCAAAAAGGTGCGGGCAACTTTATGAAAAATGTCTTTTCGAATAGTGGCCCCTACCTTTCGTAAAGGTGCTAGTATTTTTATAACGGGGTACCATTTTGAAGGCGTCCCTTTCCAACCGGAACCATGTTGATCTCTGATAAACAAAGAATGCAGAAAGCTGGTAAAAGGAGCAATAATTTTTCTCATTACCAGCTTTCGCTATCTATACTCTATATACTGTAATAAGTTACTATAGCACAACTGAATCTTGATCGGCCGAAGTGGCAGTAAGATAATATAGCGCAAGAGAATCCCAATTCTCCGTCGTGATGCCCAGCACTACTACGGATATCTCAAGATACGGATAAAACGTAGCAATTTCAGATAAACAATTTCGCGAATTTATGCGGCACAGTATCATTTTTAAGAATCTTTTCGTTATAAAGCGACTTTAGTGAAAACAGAGAAAAATCTTTTTATAGTATAACATTTTTTATACATCTGATATTGTAAATAACAGTCTTTAGAGCAAATACGTCTAACTGGAGGAGAAACACACTAATGCAAATTTTAAAATTAGGCACAGACTTAACGAATACACTTCTAAAAAACATTTAGGCAGAGAGCCGGTTATTGAATTAATTGAATCCTATACCACAAAACAGTTCTGATGTAGAATAAAATAGTCTCCCTCAACTGGAAATTTTAATATTTAACTTTTTTTAATATTCTATTAATCAAATCCCTTGCTTTTAAACTTTTTTTTTAATATTCTATTAATCAAATCCCTTGCTTTTAAACTTTTTTTTTTATTTCTTTGCTCCAAATTTAGTTTGATATGTAACATAAGTCAGAAACTTTCTTTTAACAACTTTATTTTTCAAAAGAGTCCTGTTTTCTTTCCTAAACTATGATAACCCTATTTACAATGAAAAAAAATCCAATTTTTCTTCATTCATAAGAACCATGCCTTTAAATACAACAAATTGCAACTTCAATATGCAGCAGATCCAAAGTGCAAGTTCAACTATGATCAGCTATCGAAGACTTCTTAATTTTGCCTTTTCGGGGGGGGATATAAGATTTGTGTTCCTTGAAGCGAAACTGTAAAGCTTTAACGTTGGCGAATTTAATCGCAATTTTCACTCTGGGTCCGCAAAAATCGCACAAAAAGTTTCTTCCATTAGAGAATTGGATTTTCTTAAAGCTTTTTCATATTCACAATATTTATCTTACTTAGTTAATGACTTAATGACAATCCAATTAATCATCTTGTTGTTTGCTTTAGTCATATTGGGTATAAAATAACCATGGGTTCCCCATCGTTGCAGATTTCTTTACTCCTGATGAAAAGGGGGCTGTCGTAATCAATAGTATTGACTAAAATCTACGCCAAACACAAGGTTGTTGCTTTGCTAATGTTATACAAAAATATTACCCAAAAACTATTAGCTCTTCTTCCCCTACAAAACTGGTTGTAAACATATTCAAATTCCCTGCATATAACTTAAATCTTGTTGCTATGCAATAGCATAGAAGTAATTTTCTAAATTATGCATAAAAAGTATTGATTAAAAGCCGAAAGTCATTTCTTCATAACTGCTGACTTGTTCAGAGATGCAGAGAATTGCCTAATGTTCGAACACAAATGTCACCCGGAAAATAAGGAACGGAAAAAAAAGGGACTCTAAAATCTCGCCAAATAATGTCGCCAATCGGAGTTGGGGAAACCTGCCAAATTCTAATTTAACCGGCAGGGTTATAGCGGGCTCTCTTGAGGGAGGTTTTAAGGGTAAGACTTTGAGCTAGCTGAAGGGTAAGACGAGCTAGCTGCAGCCGAGCAAGGTCATTTCGATAGCAGGTTTTAATATTCTTATCGCAAACTGTGACTAAATTTCATCTACAACGGTTTGTTATAATACTGCTTTTAACGCTCAGTTATGCAACAATGTTTTCACCCCTGAACCACAGCTTAAGGCTATGACTACATGGGGTACGAGGGGAACAATCACTACTGACCATGATCCACTGGTCAAGCCTCTATTTTCACCATCGGACAGGCCAGCAGCTCGCTTATCTTCTTTCAATTATCGTCAGAAGATTTCCCTATTCCGCAGGTATGGTTGTTATGATAAAACTTTTATCTCCCATCTTGGTGATATTTCTTGGAGATATCCCTTATTTTTCCCATTGCAAAAGAATGGTGACTTATTTTCCGTTTCCTAATTTTCCGGTGCCTATCTTTCTGTTCCTTATTTTCCGGGTAACCATTTTATCCTACAACCTTCTATGTAAGTTCATTTATTTGCCTCTTTGTTTGTTTAAATAAAACATAGTATGCTTTATGGGGAGATGATTTCGCGAAAGACTTTCTAAGGGAAACTAACTCATAGTTACGTAACACATAAGAAAAGCCATCGAAACACCGATGCAGCCAACCCATGTATGGATAAGTTTCTAAGTACTACATACGAAAAGTTCCGAAAAGAAATATTTCTTGCAAAATTTGGTACACTCGAGTAGAGAAGATTTCGAAACGCTGTTAGTTTGTTCCGCAATTGATTGCTTGAGAGTTACTGTTTGCATTTGTCTTATGTATCGTGGATGCGAGCTAATTTTTTTTTAGGAAGACTTTCATGAAAGCAATATTCTGAGGTAAACAGCATCGCATAGCTTGTTATAATTGTTGTCGCGTGTATGACGAAGCCTATTCAAACAGTGCCATGGGAGAAGACGACAGTCCTGGCAATCTGCAAAATGTTATCATCGTAGAGGTACCGTCTTTTAAACAAGGACCAAAATTTTTAACAATTCAGCAAGGATGGCTGGACAAACAAAAATATTAAAATATAGCTCGCGTACCTTACCGGTTAATTAAGCTCTCCAAAATTTAAGCAAAGTTTCTATGTGAAAAATATATACCATTCTAAATTTTTTCTATATATTATTATCAAATGACTGCAAAATATGAGAATGTAGAATATCAATTTTCAAGTACTCAAAATCTAATATTTCTTATGCGTTTTCGTGGTTTTTTTCATGTTTAACGTGGATAAGAGCTAGTTTTCCTTAGTCTTCAACGAAGGCAGATAGGCTCCGCGTGCTGTGTCATAATCAACTAAACAAAATCAAATTCTCCTTCTATATATTTTTAAAGAATTTTTAAGCTTTTGAAACCAAATGGATAAGACAACTGGAAACTGGCAGTTTGTTTCAAGTTTAGTTCCTGCAGATCAGGCTTGCAACTCTAAATTTCGAGGTTTTTCCCAACTATAGCATAAATATGAGCAAGTTAATCCTTAAAAGTCCTCCAGAAAAGCATTCTTCTTATGACAAAAAGCTTTATCAGTTAAACATCAAGCTTTTACACTTGTTAATACTTTTATTGATTTATTGAATGATGTGTAAACGATTAAGAATAGTAAGATAATGAATAAAAGCGTATGAATAAAATCATTTCGTACTTAGTGTTGTTATTTAAAAACGCATTCAAACATTTGAATTTATGATGACCCGAACCTTTCTCATTGATTAAATTAACGTAAGTACAAGGCCAAAGAAGACAAACTTCTCGGCAAAATATTGTATTTTTGAGAATTTACCAACAAAACAAAAGCATGCAATCATACCTCCATCCATAACTCTAAAATCTGGCTGTAATTGGCTAAAAGACAGACGTCAAACAGAAGATCATAAGCTTCAAACATAACACTGAATGTCTAAATGCCCACATCAAACAAAACAAAATCATGCAAACAGGTCTGAAACCATAACTCTAAAATACGATCATGTCTAAAAAACATGGCATTTAAATTTAATAATTATGTAAATACATTATCACTTACTTATCAATGTGTACAATAGCAATTCATTATAAATTAAAAATTAAGCATCAGAAAATAACAAAACTTTAAACGAAGTATTGCATTTGTGATTAACATTCAAAAACATATAATAATTTCTGCAGCTACAATAAAATCATGTTGACAACTGTTAGCCTACAATCTAATTCCTTATTAAAATACAAAGAAGCCAAAGCTTATATAAAAAAAAAGATAAATGAAAACTTATTTAAAAATAAAGTAAAATCTCGCATGTTGAATATTCCCAACAGGAAAAAAAAAAAAAAAAAACTGTATATAATCTTTACAAGCGTAGCTCTACACTAATGATCTGCAAACATAATCTTAAAATCTGATAATTTGTTATAAAATAAAAATCAAGTACTAAGTTGCACAGTGTTGCCACCTTTTTTAAATTACTAAAAAAATTAAGATGTTTAGAAAAACAAAAAATTACATTTTTTTAGTATTGTTTATTTTATTTTTACTAGATTTATTATTCTATTTATTTATTAATAATTCAAAATACAGAATTAATAAACTGATTATTTTTAAAATTAATAAATTGCTTTGTCTGCCTTATAAAAATTTCAATGACACAAAATTGTAAGTATTTCAGTTAAACAAAAGGGTTAACTCTTTAATTGGTTATTTTCTTTAATTTATAAACGGCCTTTACTATATTCGCAGGTTAAAAATTCAAAATTACTTTTTCTGTCTCTTCTGGCTTTGGGATAAATTTGGGTGCGGGTGAAGTTATATTCATTATCCGTTAAAACAAAATACTCGCAAATAGTTTTCCAAATTTATTATCATAATTTCGCAATTTCTACGAAACCAGGACAAATTAATACTTAATCGGATCATGAATCTAAAATCTGGGGGCCACAGTGAGCTGTAACTCTAGTAAACTAAGATCATGTCTACAACCGTAATCCTATAACCTAAGAATAGTTGTTATAAAAAAAGAATCAGATACTAGAAAAAGCTTTTAAAACTTCTGAGCAAAATATTGCATTTAGTATTCACATCGAAACGAAAACATGCAATCATTTCTGTAAGCGTACTTCTACAACGGGATCAAATCTGAACTCATAATCCCAAAATGCGACAGTAATCCATAAAAAATTAAAACTCAAACATCAAAAAAGGCCAAAACTTTACGAAAAATATCGTACTTTGCATATTCACATCATGTGTGTATTTGCATATGGAAAAGTATTCCAAAATAAAAACTCACCTAAGCTCATAATTCTGTCTTCAATATTTTATGATTCTTTCTCCGCGAAGCACATGGATGCAGATTTGAATGCGACTGCGCAAAATCGAAGGCACTTTACCACGCGGAATACTACAGCGCAGTGCATTGTTACCGCACTGTTCTCTCTCCCCTCGAATTCACTGTAGCAGAAAAGGGTCTGATGAGAAGGGGTTGCTATAATCTTCGTCATTCAGCGCCAACATGAAGCGTCCCTTTACCCCTGCTGTTTTCAATAGGCATTCAAAAATGAAAAATAACGCCAACATAAAATTGAGGCACTAAAAGAGGATTTTTTTTAATCATTCTTTTACAAGGAAAAGGGTTCAAGTTCTTTTTTAGTAGGAGCAAAAAGTGATTTTGAAACCTGAAGAGGCTGACGAACAATATAGTATGTGCACATGAGCGATAAATTTGGAAATCGATGTTTTCAATGTTTGCCAGGTTGGGATGGATTTGGTTATGAATAAATAAATTTTTTTAACATGTGAATTTTTTTTAAGGAACGTAACACATAAATTTCTACGCTCTATCGACCGACGATGTTCTGGCAAATGACTCTTCCAGCCAGTGTTATGATTCCGTCGGTTCGCACCGGTTCACCAAGATTTGTTTTGGAAAAATTTTACGCTATGGCCTACTTTTTGAAGTGTAACATTTATTTAAGCAATTTATCACTGCTTAGTAACTAATTTTATTGTTTATTTAAATAGAGGTTACGTTATTTGAACATGGCAAAGTACGCGAGGCCTATCTGCATAAGAGGAGGGATACCTTGATGGAGAAATTTCTAAGGGAAATCGGACCTCCTTATGTAATACACAAGGAAAACCATGAAAATCAACCATGCAGGGAGGGAGCACTTTGGTTGGGTTCAAACGCGGATCGAACTACGAATTTCAGCCTTATTAAGCACTCGGCCATGAATGAGGCCTAATTTTCGCAGAGAACCGGTTTTTAAAATTTTTGAATACCATCACTAGCTACAGACGATAAAATTTTATCTTTTTGGAGATAAATGTGTCTATGTACTAAAATTGTTCTACCGTATTATATACTCGGCAAATAAATGTGTAACTGTGCTCAAAATCTGTTGTTGGTACTTTTGGAATATTTACATAAATGAATGTCACGGTGAACTATGCAAATGATCAAAATTTGTAGTTTTAGTAATCGGAATTTTTTCGCTATTGACTGTCTGTCATCTAAGTTGCATTTCATGCAGATTTATTGAATAAGTCACTTTTATAAATCAAATTTTGTTTATCAGCGTCAATCATGCCGTGTGAAATTCCTAGAAATCTTCTTTATAAGTATTAAATGAAATGAACGAACTAATTTAGAGGAAGTATTCGCAATCGACTTACACACAAGATGGGTTTGGTTAATTAGACAAATAACGAATCTACTGTTGCTGGTTGGGTAGAGCAGCCCAATCAACAACGTCTTCAGGAATGGTTAAAAGAAAATAACAGCAATCGTGAGGTTCAGTCTAAAGTTCGGGTAGAGTCATTGGCTAATTACCCGGGATTCGCTAAAACTTTTTTAGATAGAAACTTTCATTAAACTGCCCGGTATACAGATGCAGTCATCTTTATTAACAATAGTTTCTAATTTGAAAAAGGTAACCTTCTTAAAGGTGACAGTACCTTCATGCATATTTTCATTTTCCTGTTTAATCAAATACCCAACCGCCCACTAATGAACGAATTTCGGCAAACAGGCTGGCCACATGGGCGCACATGAATATAAGTCAGCTTCTCAACCTTTTTCATTGCATACTTGGTGTTTTCTCGATTCGCCCTTTCCCATTCCATCCTGGTCTAAATCGTATCTACTCAACCCATGCTATCTCCCATCCCTTGATCAGAAATCCGTACTGACGAAGCCTTTCGCAATTCATCCGCTACTACTGCGATCCCCTATGACCAATCCTTACTGATCGAAAACTGAACCTTTCGAAGATTCCTCCTCTTTTCAAAAATCATTGTTGAAAGCGTAACAACATTACGCGATAAATGCCTATGCGTCTATACTTAAGAATCTGTTCAATACGCCACTTGCTATTAGTAATTTTAGAATGGGTGAGAAATGCAGTTCTATTTTCAATCACCTGTTATTATTCTAAATTTGACTCTTGATGTTTTCAAGCATATCTGTTTAACACATGATAATAAACTGGTGAAATAAATCCGGAAAATTTTCATATTTGATCTACGATCTCCAGAACTACTGGACAGATTTTAATAAAATTTGGTGTGAACATTGGTTGATATAATACAAACAAAATTAACATTTAACAGTTATAACAGACACACATGCTCGTGTGTAACACTCATGGGAGTCTGAAGGTGTGAAATAACGGTTGCAGAAAAAAAGAAATGGATTAATAGGAGGTATGGTCCCCTCTTAAAGCCGTACAGGCCTCGCAGCGTGATGTCATACTGGAATTAAGGCAGTTTATCAGTGCCTATAGTAATTGGTCCCACTCATTCAGCAACGCTGTTTTCAGTTCCTGAATGGTTCTCGGAGGGGGACTGAGAGTTGCAAGACGTGCTCTATAGTGTTGAGGTTTGGAGACCTGGCTGGCCAATCTATCCGGCGAATATCCTCACTCTCGAGAAATTCGTCGACCAGAAGAACTCTATGTGGCCTGGCGTTATCGTCCTGTAAGATGAACTCGGGGCCCACTGCACCTCGGAAAAGGCGAACATAGGGCTCCAAGAGCTCATCCCTGCACCTCACACCAGTCACAGATCTTCTGTCAAAGACGTGAAGAGGTGTGCGGCCATCCAACATTTTGCCTGCCCATATATCATTACACCGCCACCGCCATAATTGTTGATTTCGCGGACATTGGAGGGTAGGTTGCGGGTCCTTGGCTCTCTCCATATGAAAGTACGGCGAGAATCTGTGTTGAGGATAAAACGGGACTCGTCGGTGAACAGAACGGTCTCAAGTTGCTCCCTACTCCAATCATTACGCTACCTGCACCATGCTAATCGGACTCTCCTGTGCGTAGACGTAAGCGGGACTCAAGCAGCTGGTCTTCTGGCTAACAGCCCACCCTCATTCAGTCTTTTGGAAACAGTCACCCTTGTTACACGGGTTCCTGTGGCTGCATACAGGTCCCGAGAGCCCCTCTGTTAGGCCTCGCTAAAATGGACAAATAGCGATCTTGGCCGTCGTGTTTCTTGGACGACCTTGCCCAGGTTTTCTCTCGATCGATCAAGTATTCTGGAACTGTTTCCATAGGTTACACATGACGCTGGCCGTTAAATTAAACTCTCTGCGTATCTGGACTTGCGATTGGCCTGCCTCTAGCCTCTCCACAATTCGCCACCTCATTCCATCATCTAAACGTTGGTGGTTACTCATTTTTACTGTTCCGATGTGAATTTAACCGATTGCTGCAATATAACACCAAGAAATTCGCCGAGTTGAACTTGCGAATGCAATTCGTCTTACACTCCACGCACCTATAAAGTCTGTTTTTCTACTGGCTCTGCCTACACACACGTGTACGCTTACGTATTTGCCGTACAAGATTTGCATTTTTATCTAGAAGCAGTGGTTTTTCCTTCAGTCCAGTTCTTTTTATGCAATTCGATAAAATATGCAAATTGTCTTAATTTATTTCACCAGTGTATATCGGAACAACGAATTTATTGAAACGGAATTTGTATGAAATAAAAGAGACTACCCTTTATGACTCCTCCCTCAACTCTTTGAAAACTGCTTAAACTGCAGTCTTGTCTTTTGGGAACTTAAGTATCCTATTTTTTTTTCGAATGTAAGAACCTCCTTAAACCTAAAGACAAGTTTTAAGAAATAAAAATGTAGTGAATATTGGATGGCAGAATGGTTCTGATTAGAATTTAGTTCTTTCCATTTAAAATGAATGGTAAGCTAGCTAATTAAATAAAATATCTTACAACGATATAGAAAGAAAATTGAGAAAATTAGTGATGGTACACGGTTATCTATGAAGTATGATCTATTTGCTTTAGGCAAATCAGTGATCAAGATAGCCTATGTAAGCCTATACTGAAATCGCTCAACTAGACACGGCTGTTACATTTGATTTATTTGATTACAGCAAAGCACATGGCGGCTACCTGCCTAACGGAACGAATGCCTTCGTGGAGGTATTTTCTTAAGGAAATTGGTTCGTATTACATATGGGGAAAACCACAGAAAGGCACAGGCAGCAAGCTCGTTCTCCAGGATACGAGCTCAGGACGAACTACCATTGTTTAGCGACTTTACAATTCGGCCTCTGATGTACACTGCGGCTGTTACAATCAGTGATAATTACGCAATTTATATATACGCTTATTAACTGCGTGGCTTCTTTAGTATTTAAGTAGTATGATTTTCTATACAATATGAAAATTAAACACCTTCTGATTCTGCAATTTCATTTATTAAATTATTTACCAAATTTTAGAACAAAAATATAATAATAAAAAAAAGATTCTTATTTTCGAGTAAATACGGTAAGAAATATTAAAAATTTATCATAAATACTAGAATTATGTAAAACATACTGTTGTTCATGATAGGATATGGTGATAAATGTGCATCATGATATCGCAGTTTTTAAAGATTACAAATGATAACTATACATACAATACACATATAATAAAAATTGCATTTACATGATTCGATATTTTAATTATATGAGTTATAAAACTCAGGTTTGGCGTTTTCATATTCTAATTGCATTTAATATTTTGTACGTTATGTTAAATATCAGGGAAATTATTATTAATGTTTTAAATTTTAATCGTTTAATAATTTTTTATGCATAAGTTGTAAATTTTCTGAATGCGCATCAGTTGAGCGTCGTTTGCTGTCGTATCGTTGGACTCCGATACGAATCCCGGAGAAGACTTGGATGGAGCATTTGAAACACATGGCGGCGTGAGCTGTGGGGTTTCTCTTAAAAATTGGGGTGGAATTTGGGAAAGTCGTACTGTCTCCTATACAGTGCCCAAGGTCCATGAAAATGACAAGCACATTCTTGCCACGATAAAATTCGTGGAATTGGAATTGATGTTAAAAAGACAAACTATATAACAGCTGATTGTAGAAGAAACTTTCAATATTGCTCTTAAATCTGTTACACAAATAATAATAATAATAATAATAATAATAATAATAACATAATAATTGACATTATAAATTAATTCCCTTATTTATTAGAAAATAATGACAGGAACCCTCTAGAATTTTTCTAAGGCGTTCACTTTTCAAAGACCTCGTATTTTATTTTATTTTTAAATAAACAAAGATTGCCACTGAACATCACCTCTCTACGACCGCCACATCCACAGAGCTCTGAATTCCTCTAGAAGCTTGGGCGGTCATGTTTAAAAGGGACTCAATGCATTTTTAACAAAGTATGTACATTAATCTTAATTTACCATCCGTTACATTATTATTATTTCTGCCCCCAAAATGGAACTGTAAATCTATTGCTCTAAAATTACGTGAAACTTACTTAAAACGTACGTAAAACTCTAAAAAAAAAGTATCTATATAACAAAAACGTAACTACACTCAAATGCATGTTTTTTTAACATGCCTAAAATTCATTATTCTGTTCAGAAAAAATTGCTTAAACAAATTTTTTTAATAAATATTAGAAATCGAAGACTAAACAAGTCATGGCCGTAACAGCCACTTTGTTTAAACCATTTCACATAAGGAATTTGCTGCATCAGAAAAAGAATTTTCGATGAATCGATGAAAAGGGAAAGCGGTATTGTTTGAGCTGAGGCTAAGTCGAGAAAGGATGAAACAGCACTAAGCCACGTGCTTTGCCGTAATCAATCAAACTAGCAGTTAAAGTACCAAATTAAAAGCTTACTTGAAAGAAAGTGCCCCCAAAATCAAGAAGTCATCATTTTTTTTTTAAAGTTGAAAACTAATTTTAGTAAAGCTGATGGTATTTTTGAGCGAGAGAGCTTTTGCGAAGTATTCTGAATTGATGAACATTGTCCAGCCTGCAAAAGAACGTTGGCACTCTTAGGAAGACGTCTCATACGGAGGATGATTATCAATCCTAGTTGCTTCTGCATTCACTCTGTTAGCTGTGAGAACAGCAATGATACCTGCCATTAACCAACCCATCAGCACGCAACTGCTTCTTATCGTCTTGAGAAAGTGGGGATCCGAAAGCATATGATGTAATTTAGGTTTATAAAAACAGTCTTTCAAGTCTGAAGTACAGTTCTGAAGTCCGTAAAGTCTTTAGCGAAGTAAACGTTTTTAGCATTATGACGAATGAAAAACCATAAGTTTTATGATCATCGTTTATGGTCACCGATGTTCTTGGTTAGGCCAATATCGTCTTTCCATTTCATTTAATTTTAGCAGTTTAGCTAAATTTACTACATTGCTTCGCATCAGTGAACCAAACTGGTTGATTGCCAGTAACCGTAAGTCACTGATGACGAATTCGTAAATCACCAGCGATCAACAGCTTTGATGAGTACGTTATCCTTTCATTTAATTTTAAAATTTACTTTTCAGCCTCACACTGGTGAATTAGACGACTGATCTTCAATAATCATCAATCGTAGGTTACTAGTAACCAACATACCTTGACGAGCAGTGATCTGCTTCACTGTGATTTTAAAATCTATATAAATTTACTCCACCGCAAAATACTTGTGATCACTGGGCATGATGTGGGACAGTGACCATCAACCTGTAAGTTGCCGGACAGAGGCCAATCACCAGTGACCAAGAATTTTCCCGGTACCATTATACTTCTATACAATTTTAATTTAAAAATTCTACTTAAATTTACTGCACCGCCCCAGATCGGTGAACCCTTTGTTGATCCAAATGACCTTCAGCATGCAGACCATTAACGACCTTGATGGGCGGTGACGAATATTGGAAGCCAACAGTATTGACGAGCATTGGTGTGTTTCGATTAAATTTAACCAATCCATATTTATAGGTCTGCCTCACAGAGATCAGAGTCCTCACAGAGTGTCCTCAATTTGCAGACCGACTTTTTATTCTCGAGTACAGAAAATCGCACAAATCTTAAAATCGGAAGTTTTTATATGAGAATCACATTAAAAAAAATATTTCGCGAACAATGTGACGTTTCGTAAAGTTATATAACTTGCAAATTGAAAGTCGTAAAAACGAGAATTCACAATTTCGATCAAAATACTTTTCTTCAGAAAATAAGGGAACTAAATCACAGCTTTTGCGCATTTTTGCCAAATATGGCAAACCTCCTACAATGCCAACAATTTTTCGCATATTTCGGAACCCGCAATGTTATAACTTACAGCACAAACCATATAACTAATCACGTGGAAAGAACAGAGTTGCCACGCAATCTCGTAGGCACGTGTAAATCCCGCATGGGAAGGGAAGGGTGTCACGTGGCTTGTGACGTCATTCGAATGGGGCTCATTAACACAGTTCCGCGTCATAACCCCCCGATAGAAATCAGACAATCAATCGCCCTTTTTCTAGATTAGAATCGGAAGCTCTTAAATTTTTGAAAAAAAACAGAAATTTAATAAAACCTCAAATGAAATGCAACAGATTTCAATTGTAAATGAATGACTTTTGAAGCAGTCATATTCAAATCTCAAATGAAAGCAATTCATTAAATAATAAACATTTTTTTATTTGGTTCATCTTTAGTTGCTTTTGGATCATTCCATGGTCAGACCTAATAGTACTATATTCAGTCAGGACTCATATGGTCAAAATTAAAGCGGAAATATAAACTTACATGCTAAAACTACTTAATGGAGCCATCAATATTTTAATGTAATTTTGCGCTTCAGTGTGATGCTCTGTGCAATCATGCCCAAAATGTTGACAAGCCTCCAACTAAAGAAGCGGTAACTTAAAATTCGTATTTCCTTGTCCCATTAAAAAGCAAATAAGTGTGAACATTAATGTTAACAGGAAATGGAAGATTTAAGCCATGGATTTTGGAGTTCTCGCATTGGCCCACAGAAGAAAGCAAATTTCTCATCCAAAGAAATAAAGAACCATGAAAGTGTCACCTAAAACGTTAATTCCTTTTTTGCTTGAGAATAAAATAAAAAGAAAGACCTTGAACAATGGTCACCAGCGGATGTCCTGGAACAAAGTTTCAAAGATAAATTTTTTTTATTCAAGGAAAGTGCTTGGCTTTTACATAGGATGCAAGATCTTAATAACTGTGTCGTAAATCTGCTTCTACAGTCTATATATTTTGTAATTACCAATTAATGGAATGAAATAACATTCGTGAAAAACTAAGCGAAATGGCTGCTTATCACAAAAAAAAACATAATTCGGGATTTTTCTAAAATTCGACAAATAATTATTTAAAGAATAAGTAGATTATAATAAAAATAAGTTATTCTAAAATTCAGTGTGGGCTCCTTTTCCTTTTAAAAAATATATTTCAATGGAGTTTGTATAAACAATAAATAATTGTTATTATTAGCTTGCTTTTTCTTTTTCTTTTAAAAGCAAAAATGTCACCGAAGTTTATGAATTTGAATCTAATCTTAATATATATTCTTGTCTTTGAATCTCACTTAACCACTTTTATGCATTTGTGTTCACAGTATTATGATAAAGTTAAGACTCTCCGCCTTAAGAAATGTTTCCTTAGAAGTCTAAGGAAAACGAGTTCGTAACCGGGAGAATAGATATACATCCAGCTCCCCCCTCCCCCCTTTCACCAAGATTTGAAGTCGGGTCGAACTATAGCGGTCTTTTCTAACAGTGAGCTTGACGACTTTTATGACATTTTTTGCATATAAACATGACAATTCATACACTGAATCAAAATCTATCAATTCTTGCAAAAAATGTGAAATCTATCAATATGACATTTTTTGCATATAAACACTGAAATCAAATCCTTATTCTTAAGAATAAGGATAATTTGATAGATATTGGCCACAGTATCTGGAATCTTGTCTCATATGCCTAGATACGGAAATTATACGTATAACATTTACAGCTTAATTACTGAAATTAGATGTAGGACAGGCTTTGAAGGGCAATCAGGAATTGGGGAGGGGGAGAATAAAATAATGCTGAAAAAAAATAGTAAATAATGAATAATTAAAATTAAATAGCATGCATAGATTCAAATGTTTTAAATTTGTGATAAAAAAACAAACAATTGAAGAAAAATGGGACCAGACAGATTATGAGATTAATACCGATTTGCGCTGAGTTTCGACCTCAAAAAAAAAAACAAAAAAAAAAAAAAAAAATCTCCAATTGCTCCTACTTAGCAATAAACTTCATAACAGTTCACTAATAATATTTGGAAAATAGCCTTAAGGAAAGCCTTCAAGTTTAACAAAATATACACTAACATTTCTGAAATGATTGTTTATAAAACAAAAGTGATTATGATGAACTGATAAATTTACTTATAATTATGTTCAACAACTTCATATTATATTTTTAAGAAATTATATAAATTAACAACATTTATTTTAAAATTCGATTTGAATTCTCAATATTCTTCCCAAAAATTCATGTAAATCTTCTATATAATTAAATAAATATGTAAATCTCTATTTGAATACTTACAGTAGAGAAAGTGCGAGTAAGTATTTACAGTATGAGTGCGCAATTTGTATCGGTGTTTAGATAAAATCTTAAAAAAATAAATA
>KK112169.1:310000-392435 GCA_000611955.2 Stegodyphus mimosarum
AATTAATCTGGAGACGCTTACTTTAGAAGACGTATCCTCTACACTATATATATATATATATTATGCATAACAGAAAGAATCTAAATGTCATTATTTACTCTCAACTTTTGTCTCACTTGAAAAATTTTCTCTGAAATCTTTCATAATTTGTTTATTTTTAATTTAAATTAAAGTAATGCATTTAATGTTAATTGAAACTATCAATATTATTTGAAATATACATAATCCTGAAATATTAATATTTAGCAGTCAATACGTTTGAATTACGAATTGTAGCCAAGAAAAAGCCTTGCAGGTAACAAATCTTGGATTTAAGATAAAAAATAAATAAAAATTTGAATTTTCTCTTTTGAATTATTATTATTATTATTATCATTTAACTAGGTTTTAATAAATATTTAGTGAGCAAAGTTTGAAATATAATTAAAATATATTTTTTTTATTTTTCTAAAAAATCTTTCATTTTGTTAAAAAATAAAATCCTAGCACTTCAAGCTGTCTTCAAATTATGCATTCGGCCCGCACGCAGTTTTAGTTTGAGATGATGTAAAAGATTTCCACGCAGCTAGTTTATAATTCCTCTTTGCACATTCTGTAGTAAGCCTCTGATTCTAAGTTCATGGTTTACTTCCTCTGTCGCTGTTTCGTAAGTAATTTTACTGTTGTATATCAGGAAATAATATTGTCTTAGATTTGAGGGTATGACTGAGATTTCTATTTTTGAAAGACTAAAAGACTTTTATTTAGATGGCAGAAATTAGCAAAATTAAAATTACCCGAAAAAGGAAGGGGGGGGAGGGAAAGGAAATCATCTAAATTTAATTTGGAAATTAATTTATTCAGCTATCATATCATACAGCTTTGAATATTGTTTTACTTATTTAGATTTAAAAGAATAAAAGTTTTCCAAATGAAATAAAAAAAGGCATATTTTCAAACTTGAATTATGAAAAGCGGTAGGAATCTGAATGCACTTGAGAAGCAGCTTTGAAATTTACAAATATGACTTTGAGAGAAATGAAAATGAGTTTACAATTTTTGATAATATTTATAGGGATAAATTTTTTAACATCTTTCACGATTCACTTTATAATACATAAATCAAATTGTTAAAACTAATTATAACATGATTTGGTGTAAAATAAATTAAATTAAAGAACAAAAGGTATTCTCCGGCCTTCTTGGCATACCTTCGTGGTGTGGTGGTCAGCACGCTCGGCGCGTATTCGAGAGGTCCGTAGTTTGAGTCCCGGCAAGGGCACTGCTCATTTTTCATCTCTCCTGCTTCGAAATAACCTAATGTCTCTACAGTGGCGGCCGAAATAAAAAAAGCTGGTGGATGATGATTCTCTACCATCAGGATTTGGCGTTTGGGTTCCCTAATTCCCAGTCGCCCTCTAAAAGGGGGAGTATATAAGGTATTTCTCCCGCCTTCTTAGCATGCCTTCCTGGTGTAGTGGTCAGCACGCTCGGTGCGTATTCGAGAGGTCCGTGATTCGAGTCCCGGCGAAGGCATTGGTCATTTTTCATCTCTCCTGGTTTCAAAAAATATCTAATGACTCTACAGTGGAGCCCGAACTAAAATATGGTGGATGATGATTCTCCAGCACCAGGATTTGGCGATTGGGTCCCCTAATCCCAGTCGCCCTTTAAAAGGGGGTTGTTTATAAGGTATTTCTCTCGCTTTCTTGGCATGCCTTCGTGGTGTAGTGGTCAGCACGATCGGCGCGTATTCGAGAGGTCCGTGGTTCGAGTCTCGGCTAGGGCATTGCTCATTTTTCATCTCTCCTGCTTCGAAATAACCTAATGTTTCTACAAACGAATGGAATATTAAGTTATGCTTTTCGATTAATTTAATTTGATTTTGTAATTTCTTAAAATTTAATGCTGATGAAAAGCCATATATAGAAGAAAGACATCTAGAAGCCCTTGCAATGGATTAAACAATCGGGCTGCGAGAAAACTAATAAAAAAATTACACAGAAAACTATTTGCAGGAAGAAGGCGGACATTTGTAAAAATTAAATTTCAGGTTAGGCTAGGTTTGAATTGCCAAAGCACATTATAGCTACTTGCCTAAAGGAAATATGCCTCCGTGGAGGACTTTCCTCATATTCATGTTCCACTTTAATTTATGTTTCAGTAAGATATAACAACTACATTGTCCTAATTTTTTGGAGGGATTAAACAGATTTTCTTTATAGCATTTTCATTTGACTCACAAAAAATCACCACTCCTTTCAAAAGTACGTTTGAAAAAATAAAAGATATACCGAAGAAATGATGGAAAATCCAGAGTTTCTTTATTTTATTGTTAAAGTAGGCAACTGTGACGAACGGTCATTTTTTGCAATTCAGGATTTGTAAAATTTAATGGCTTTTACTACAACTTCCGAAATGCATGACGCAAGATCTCATTCACAAGAAATGATTAGTCTTCCACATAAAGAGTAATTCACGTAATTTCGATAACTGCAGCAAATACAATTACAACAAAGCGTGTACAAGAGGAATAGACGTAACAAGGTTTCCAATTGTTAGCAGGCCCAGTCATACAAATAAACAAGCGTGAATAAAAAAAGAGGAATGAATCGCATTGTCACGCTAGCTATTTCATTGAAAATCACTCACCGTGCATTTTCTAAATAGCTGAGCTAAATTTTCCTAGCTTCACACTAAAATTAATTTTTTTAAAAAAAAGGTTGTATACATTTAGGGCATTATGTATGAAAAGATATGTGCATGACGGTTAGAGTTGAAGAAAAGTTCACACCTAATGTAAAAATAGTGAATATTTCTTCCTTTCTTTCTTTGGCAACTGCCAGAATGTGACTATAGTGCCTTAGTTTCAGACTGCGAGGAGTAACGGAGTTAGCGGGTCCATTAAACAGAAATGACATCTCCGACATGATTTCGGTTATCAAGCAACTAATTCTTTTCTTTGGGGCTTTGATAGCATAATGCAGATTCGTTTATAGATTAGCTCCAAGTCACACTATTGCAGACGTTATAAGCAAAACATCGTGGAGAAAACAACACAAGGAAAATATCGTCGTACAAAGCAGCGTGGGAGAGAGAAAAGCAAGAACACATCGCAGTTCTAAAATAACGTAGTATAAAACTTTGTCGTAGAAAAAAAGGCGAATAAAAAACTTCGCAAACTTTAAAGCTTCGTTGTAGAAAATATCGTGGTAAAAAATTTAGCACCTACAAACCATCATATGATGAATATATCGGCAGACATGCGTTTTCAGACTTTAAAAGCAAAAAAGCACCTACAAACCATCATAAAAAATAAAGCACCCACAAACCATCATATGATGAATATATCGGCAGACATGCGTTTTCAGACTTTAAAAGCAAAAAAGCACCTACAAACCATCATAAAAAATAAAGCACCCACAAACCATCATATGATGAATATATCGGCAGACATGCGTTTTCAGACTTTAAAAGCAAAAAAGCACCTACAAACCATCATAAAAAATAAAGCACCCACAAACCATCATATGATGAATATATCGGCAGACATGCGTTTTCAGACTTTAAAAGCAAAAAAGCACCTACAAACCATCATAAAAAATAAAGCACCTACAAACCATCATATGATGAATATATCGGCAGACATGTGTTTTCAGACTTTAAAAATTTTAAATGTACGTTCGCATAATGATTTAGGGGGGTAAGAAGGAAGGAGGAATATTTTTACTTCTGTATTTCGTAGTGTTGAATAAATTAATAAGTTTTCCCTGAAAAAGCAATAAGGAAATTTAAACATTCAAAAAACTGAAAATGTGTAGATAATAACATCACGCACAGCAGTTACCTATGCAGTTAAATATTTTAAAGGTCATTGTTTAATTAATGTCTTTTACAAAGTTGTATTAGATGTTTTCCATAAAAAATATAATATAAAAATGATTTGAAAAACGCAGGTGAGTAATTGTGTGAAGTTACCTCTACTGAAACTGTTTAATTAATTGTCAAACTGCGAAATTTTCCTTTGCTAATGTGGTATTTTTTTTTTTTTTTGGTATTAAATTATCAAGTTTTGTTTTGATTCACTTTATTCGTCTTTTTAAAGTGTTATTAATAACTTCATATAGGAAACTTTTAAAGTCCCAAAATAAATGTCTCCGATGTTATATCATCATGCGAGGATTTATAAATGCTTTATTTCTGCAACGAAATTTTCTACGACGATATTTTAAAACTACGAAGTTTTTGAACCGCTTTGTTTCCGACGACGACGTTTTATACTGCGATTTTTTCCCCTTGCGTTGTTTTTTTTTCCGCAACGTTTTCGTCTGTTATGTTTTCGGCAGATACCACCGCAGCATCGTGGAAGGAATTGAAACATCGTTTGAACATTTTATGTGTAACCAATGGATGCACATCTGGAGACATATTAATTTGACGAGTAATGAAAGAAAATATATGTTCTTGAGAACGCCCTCGTGTCAGATTTGCAGTTCTGATCTCCGATGTAGTGCCCATACGGTAATAGTAGTTTAAAAAAAAAAAAAAAAAAAACTGAATGGTTTCAGATTTAAAATTATGTCCAAAGTGCCGTTTTTTTTAACGTTTTGTGTTTTACCTTTATTTATCAAAATCATGCTCTTCGCACTTCAACCATAAAATTCAGTTCAACAGCAATATCGCAAAATAATTTAAAATGAGCATATCTTTAGAATTTCCACAATTCCTCGCGCTGGAGATAAAAAAAAAATTTTTTTTTCTCCCGTAGAGTGTTGTCATTGCTCGCTTTTAAATCGTTGAGTTTGTTCATTTAAAATTCGTTTAAGTTTTATAAAATATGAAATAGATAATTAAACAAATTCCAAATTAGGGCTTCCAGATGCGCATATTCGGGTGGAAACGTACGTTATTCAAATTTGAATTGCTCTAGGTACCGTTGTTTTATCACATTTGGAGAAATATACCTACATTTGTGCATATTCTTCATTATTTAATTTCTTTAAATATAATACACGACGATAACTTTTGGTGGCAACAATTTGAAAAGTGATACAGCCGTTTATAGTGATTCAACGCAAATTCGCAAAACGAAAACAATAGTCCTTCAGGGACAAAGCCTCTTTGGACTAAAAAAAAACAAGTGATAATAATAATGCAATAATGGATAGATTAAGTTCAAATAGATTAAGTTCAAGTAGTTAGTAAAAAGTTAGATTATTTGTATACGACAAATCATATGACGGATATCTGCCTAGGATTCGTGTATTTTCTAAAGTGACATGGTTTGTATTTACATTTGACATGAGGAAAGATCTGAAAAATACTCATGCGCCAACCTCTTCGCCTGTATTCGAATTTTGCCATTATTGTACACTGACTACCAATAAGTATTTGGACACCTATGCAAATGACGATATCTGCGGTCCTAAGGTACGTCACGGACTCCGCCGGTATATATCGAGTAGGAAACAGCATCGACTTTAGTCGCATGCAAGATGCCTCGCAGTTCGGAGTTCTCTGATTTCGAGAAAGGTATAATTATCGGGTATCACAAACGTGGCCGATCCTTAAGGGATATATCTAGCGATCTGAAGTACCCAACATCGACACTGGCCTATGTGATTAAGAAGTGGAAGGTGAGCGGTGATTGTCGGAGTCTCCCAGTTTCGTCGGCAGACCAACGAAACTGGGAGATAGAGACCGATGAGTGCTGTCCACAGAAATTCGGAAGAACCGCATCCAACCGATGGCCCTCATCCGCGATTAGTTTCAACAGGCATCCGGGAGTATTGTTTCAATGAATACCATCCGTAAGGAAGCCCATCTTGGGTTTCATGGTCGTGCTGCTGCCCATAAGCCTTTGATCACAAAGTCCAACCGCGCTGCTCGGTTAATGAGGTGCAAAGCACATCGAAATTGGACCGTAGATCAGTGGAAACGGGTTCTTTGGAGTGACGAATCAAAGTTCACCCTTTACCGTTAATGGCAGGGTCTGGGTCTGGCGTCTACCTGAAGAACGTCTCCTGCCAGAATGCATTGTGCCAACAGTCAAGTTCGGCGAAAGTGGAATTATGGTCTGGGGGTGTTTCTCCTGGTATGGGCTGGGACCCTTGGTCCCCATTCATGGGAAGCTCAACTCCGATGCCTACTGCACTATTTTGGATGACAATGTGCTTCCTACGTTGTGGCAGTTTTACGGGTTGGACCCCTGTTACTTTCAGGACGACAATGCCAGTTGTCATGTTTCGACGTTAACCAAGGCTTGGTATGGTACCAATGGAATTCATCGAATGGACTGGCCTGCCCAGAGTCCCCACCTGAACCCTGTCGAGAACCTCTGGGACGAGTTGCATCGCCGAATTCAGGGGTGCAAAATCGGTGAAGGAACTTCTATGTCTTTTCCAAGCCGAGTGGAAGAAAATACCACTAGCTGTCATACAAAGACTTGTGGAAAATATGCCCCGGAGTGTTCACGCTGTAATTACCTCTCGTGGAGGCTCTACCAACTATTGATTTTGAATAAAATTAGTTTTTCTTTTCTATCACAGGTGTCCAAATACTTATTGGTAGTCAGTGTATTAGTGTCTCACCTTAACCACTCGGCTACAAGTGGGGAGCTAATAAAATAATACAAATAACTATAGCACTTACACTTTCAATGTAAGAAGAGAAAGTTAAAAATTTATCACACAGAAAGTTCGAATAGAAGGAAGGTGGGGGAACGTTTTTTTTTTCACTTATTGAAAGGACACTTTTAAGGCAAGAAGCTAGAGTAATATTAATCAGGTAATGATGATAACGGAGTTCGAGAACTGGAAATGGATTCGTTTTGAAGGCATGGTCATAAAAGTAAATTTACATAAAATTCATCTTCATCTAACAGGAACACAAACATACAATTAATCTTTTACACCCCTTACCGGACAGCTATCATATGTAGAAAAAACCATAAAATGTTTCCCAGTCAGCAGAAGAACCACTACATTATTTATCCCTTTTATAGAGTTTACAATATTTTATTTTGGAAATAAATGTTTACAGAGTACAGTGATGTTTTACACTAGAATCAATAAAGATTGGTGAATATATATAAGCACAAATTAATCTAGTAGAGAAATAATGGTTTGTTTTATTTAAAAAGCGCACTACAGCTTGTCAGGACTGAGTGTTCTGTGCGTACTTTTGGAGAACATGGTCGTGATAGTATCAAGTCCTGATCTTGAACAGGGAGCTGAATGCAGCTATGTTCAGTGGAAGTGGTAGAATAAATGCACGCAAGGAGGGTTTTAAAATGACCCTTTTATTAAACTAATATTTACAGCCACTTCCCAACTCGGAGGGGATAACTGAAAATAATAATCGCACTTGGGTCTAAACTGAACAATCAAATAATTTAAAGTTAAATAGAAAACTAAGAAGTCGTTGCTCTCAGAGCTATAAACGCGAGGTTGGCCTCTATGCTAAACTATCAAAGGTGCATAAAGATTTGGCTAATACTAACGCACTTAGATTTCTTCAATTAGAGTAACAGCGCTAAGGCTTAGAATTTAAATACTATCTGGTCAGGTGGACGTCGAACAGAGCCGCAGTGATCTGAGACTAAAAGCTCTCTCACACCGAGAAGTTCCTTGCTAACCTTTTAAATACAAAATTCGGCTCCACTTCAAATTAGCATAAAGCGGAAACGCGCGCTCATTCTAACGGGAAGTTGAAATAAGAACTTACAGGAAAGAGAAACTTAACATAAAACTTTGTTAGTTTAAACTAAAACCTTACAAGCTATCTGCCTAAGCAAAGGAATGCCTTCGTGGAGGACTTTCTAAAGGAAACTAGATCGTACCCAATTTAGACATGGGGAAAACCATGTAAACGCGCATGTAGCCGGATCGTTCGCCTGTAATCGAAACCAGTTCGAACTACCAGTGGTCAGCGAATTTACAGCCTGGCCAGTGGTAGGCCTAATGGAAAAAGTGAAGACGAAATAAAGGATGCTGCGGCGTAAGTGACTCTATAAAAATGATAAAATTAGCGTCTAGCATGTAGATCATACACCTACAAACCGCTTACGCTATGTGGGGTTTTACATAAATTAGTTCTCGGAATATTAATTACTTAATTATACAACTTAAGAAAACAACCGAGGATTTCCTATATCAGAATTCCGTAATTGACTTATATCTTAATTAAATCTTTCGTTAATGATATTCTTAAGTGATAATTGTCTAATTATTGCAACCCCTGGAAACGTAACTAGGTGCAAATCCAAAACATAGGTGCAACGAGAGATACGTGATCAAATAACTCTGTAAAGAAATCTTCCCTATATATCAAGCAGAATAAAATGCAGACAAAATACGTATATATTAGACACTTTATATGGTAAAAATATAATTTGAATTATTTGGATAGGTATTGTAAAATATTTGCACAGAAATACAAACAACACGAACTTAATGCTTTTAAGGAGCGCAGCGCAGTACTTGAATTAAACGAGTATAAGAGAGTTTTACGTCTTAAAAGACTTTTGCTTACACATCGGAAATCTCAAGTAATGATTCTAACTAGTGCGGTTAGTATATAGCGGGGCGAATTACTATCATTGTATTCCAGAATTTTAGGAGAATTTCTAACTTTTAGAAAATAATATGTTCCGTAAATGTCGAATAAATCCGAAATTTTTCCTATTATTTTTTAATTTTTATTATAACTGTTACATTATTTTTATATTTAATAATTTTTATACTGCTTTTCAATAGAATTTTTATAAATAAAGTATATTGCAAAGTAATCCCGTTCAGCGGCTGAATGGTAAGACCGCTGAATACTAGGAGTTCGAAATAAGTTCGATACCACGCAAACGGGTTGGTTTTCCCATGTGTAACGTAATACCAGCCACTTTTCTCTGAAGCATATGAAGTCCTCCACGACTGCATCTCTCGTCTTAAAGCAGATAGCCTTCGTTTCTTTTGCCATATTCAATAACCTAAACTAAGCCACTAAAATGTAAACTAGAAGACTGAATTATCTTAAATCTTGCTGGAATTCTGAAATACGATAAAGGCAAATATATATATACATATAATTTTCTTTAGTAAGTTAAAACTTGAACGATAGTATTTCAAGGTTTTAAAAAATGCGCATCTAGCTGCAAATTTTTTATTACACTTTTATTAGCAAGTAAGAATGTAGAAGCTATGGTACATTCGAAACCTCTAAAATCCTATTTGTAAAAGCACAGTTGTGCCAAAAAATTACATATCAAATAGAATCAAAATACCATTATTAAAAATAAAACATGACTTAAAAGAAAAAATAATAAATGAGACTAATAACTGAATATTTATAAAAAATGTGAGAAAAGTACAAGTTGCAAGAAAAAGTAAAAGTTGTAAGAAAATGGGAGAAAAACACAATTATGTACTAAAAGATCAGAATGGCAATAAAAACGTATGAAAATATCGACCAGTTCAATGATAATCTTCATCTAAAATAAGTAATGTTGAGTCAGATTCTAAATTTAATTGGTTTATAAATAAGATTTATAATGTATAATATAACCTTTACCGAATATTTGTGTACCAATAATACCAAATATCTGTGTTATTAGGTCATTCCTTTCTGATGGTTATCCCTCCACGAAATATTAACGTAAATCATTGACTGCGAAATTTTTAGTGTTAACCGAGGCCCAAATTTTGCCTCCTCCATCGATACAATTACTGCCCTAATTACAATACCGTATTTTGAAAGGAAGGAAATACTATAAAAGTAGACTCACCTCTGGCTGCTGAGGTTGTACGCTGATCTCCTTCAGGAGGCTGAACTTTCTGTCGTAGACACATCTGTGCAGCTGACGGTCCAGCATCTGAAAATTGTCCAAGGATCTCCTCACTTGCCAGCTCTTGCCGTTACTGGTCACTTGCACACAGAACCACCACTCGCTGGCGCAGGAGCTTTTTGCGTCTACTCTGTCATCCCCTTCGCTTAGCACCACCTGCAATTGGAAACGTTGGCATAAAATTGTGTCACTTCCTGGATTTGAAATGCATTATGCATCTGTTTGAGCGAGGATGAGGGTGCTGCAGCCAGACATTAATGAATGCTTTTCGGAATTCTTTAGAAGTAACTGTTACTCAAGGATGGAAAGTTAATTCGATCTGAGCCGAGCTTAGATGGAAGGTTTTGAATGTCTGTTAAGAGCAAAAAGAGTGGATTAAGGACCTCAGCACGCATTAGAGTAATTTGAGAAAGATGGGATATAACGGAAGGAATTTAGATTTTATATAAGTGGAAACTTAAAGAGATTTACTCACATGTTAAGTCGTATCCGTAATCTTGACTTTACCGTGTAGAAACCTATTAATCAGGTTGCTTTTACCATTGCTTGTTGACCGGAACATTGTTCAGTTACATTTTCTAACTCGTTCTTATACTAGTGTAGTACCTATTAATAATCAAAAGTCCAGATTCTGAATAATTAACATCTGACTGTTTATAAATCTCGATTGGATTTTTATTACGCTCAAATATTTAAAATTTTATTCTTTAAAAGAAATACTGTTAATGCGAAAAAAGGATGTCATTTTCCATTATAAGACAACATGCACAAACCAGTTTTTTTAATAGAAAGATATATATACCAGCTTAATACTATGGTACCAGTAGCACGTTATTTGTTTCCTGTTCATCTGATTTTCTCTGGACACGTTGGGACAAATACAAAAATCCATTTTTGAATAGATTGCTGCCTATCATTTATCTTGAATTAATGTGTTGCGCTTATTTCTTAAGAGTGTTCTTGTTTTCAAACTGAGTATTAACAAAAAAAAAAAATGAAGTGTGTTATTTTATTTAGTTATTTATTATATTTTTGTTTATTAAAATAATTAACATAAGAGACAAATAATCAGGGAAATTTTACTACCAGATGTTGTAATGTAGCTCGGTTAATTTGTCGAGTTATTCAAATAATTTCCAGGGTAGTAAGTATAATGATTCAGAAAGTGATAACGACAACAGTAAAATATGTAATAATACTTGATCAAAACTAATACCCTAATTATTTTGAATCTCTTCGAAGAAAATGTCAATACGTAAGTTACACAAAAATCTCAGGAACCCGAACTGCATATAGTAAATTTTTTTACTAGAGAAAATTATGAGCATATACTATTAAGCATTCAAATACATATATGATCAGGCATTCAATTGTTATTATTATTAAACACAATTACATAGTCATATAAAGAAGAAATTTAAAAAAAAAGAGAGAGAGAGAGAGAAAGTATATTATGGCATTGGCAATGAGGAAATTTTAATATAAAAAAATGCAGTATGTTTAGTTTGCCAAGTTAGCTAGCAACTAGTTGGCTACAATTGATGTTTTACATTTTACTCACTGACAAGCAACTAACATAACCTCACTATGCTTATTTAGTTTACTTTTAGAAAGGGAGAACTTATTATGGCTAAACACTTATTCATGAAGTAAATGAAGAAAATTAACCTATACAGAATACATGAGTGATAATTGAGTGATGTTTACTGATTAAAAAATTGTTGAACATCGTAGGCCTCTATGTATCTTCATTCACAGAAAACATTTCTAAATTTAATAGTTTCTGAAAAAATGTATTGGATGGTATTAATTTTTTATAGTGTTGAAATCGAAGGAAAAATTAAAATGTTTTAATACATGGACAAGAAGCTTAATTCTACTTGCTTTCGAAAGACAAAGAATGACATGCATGAGTTAGGTTAGCTGGGTTATTTGAATACGGCACAGCAGACCAGCACTATCTGCCTAAGCGGAGGACTGTCTTCTAGGAGAAACTTTTAAAAGAAACTGGCTTGTATACAACTTACACATGGGAAAAACCATGAAAATTCCCATGCAACTAGTTTGTTCACCGGGACTTAAATTCTATTCCAACGACCAGTGCGCAGCAATTTTAAAGCTCATGATATACCTATAAGAGTATTGGTTTAAAATTTATTTCTTAATTCGAAGTAAATTTCTCAATGCGCCATTCGTAACTAATGATATTACAAAACTATTATCAGTTTATGAAACAGATGTATGATATGGCCATCAACCATTAACTTTCGTAAACTGTATAATTCATTCACATAAAACATAACAATTTTTTTCTAGAAATTGCTTCTTTCATTGTCTAAATGAATTTTAGAATTGTGCAATATAAATTTGCATTATTTACTATTTTTCATGTTTTACAGCCTCTGAAATATTTAGGCCCTGCCAGCGGCCAGAGGTAGATTCGCTAAACACTGCTCGTTCGGGCTGCGGTTCGAATCCCAGCAAACGGGCTGCCTGCATGAGCGTTTACGTTGTTTTCCCCATGTGTAACGTGCATACGAGGCAGTTTTCCTTAGAACGTTTTCCACAAATGCACCGTTTTCCTTAGGCAGATAGCCCTCGAGTTCTTTGTCATATTTAAATAAACCAAAACCAATTTGAAATATTTAGGAGTTCTTAGGATTTTAAAATTTGAAAACAATTTCCATTTACAATACTATTATGATTTACATATTCTGTTAATTTATTATATTGTTACGAATTTTGTACATAGCTAAATGATTTTAGTGCAATTATATGTGAAATTGTTGCATTTTTCTGTATAATGAAACATGAAAAGTTTAGAGAGATGATGTTACTCCGAAAAAGTAAGAACTCAGGGAAAAGCCCATTTAACATTAAGTGAATGGCTATCTTGCTAATTTGGCGAGATATCACCAAGCTGGCAACGATTTTAGGAACTAATTTTTGTCTCCAAATTTGGTGATAAGTCGCCAAAAATCGCCAAACGTGACGACCATTTGGCGGCATTTTAGTTCGTCGCCTGTGTAGCTATAATGGATATTGTAACTGAATAACAGTAATTGATTCTCTATGTAGCTCTAACCGTAATTCGGCTCTCATATGCCTCCAGTAATTTCGAGAAGCAGAAAGTGGTAGAAATATCTGGGCGATCAGGTGAAAAAATATATAAGACCGACCACAGCATCAGTTCCTCAGTCGTCATTAGCTGTTTAATTCAGTGTAAGTCTGAAGTGCTCAGATATCTCCGGGTTAGCTTCGCTCTTTAGATGCGCTTTGCATTGCCTTGTGTTTAACGTCATTATAAAAGTGTAACTACCGATTGTATTCTATGATTCCGTGAAGAGTTGTAAGTTATACAACTATTTTTTTGTGCAAAGTTCCAGAACTGTGAAGTGTTTTCTTTGATAAAATAAATGTTGCCAACCTATCATCGGACCTATATGCCTTCAGTCTATTACAAAACCGTACGCACTTAACAATACGTATAAATTTAATATATTAAATAAGTCTTTACTATTTACTTTTACTTCCTCCCAAATTCTTTGGAAGATATCCTTCCGTATTTCTTCGCAAATGTTATGTTAATAACATTACTTTTTATATAAGCAATATATTTTTTTTTCTAAATTTCGGTATCGCTCTGGTATCTCTGTTCACTTAACTACAGATTTATCAGGGGCCGAGCAGTAAAGTCGCTAAACGCTAGTAGTTCGGCATGGGTTCAAAGTTCGGTGAACGCCTGGTTGTAAGGACGTTTCTGTTGTTTTCCTCATGTATGGATGCAACGTGGATACAAGCCAGTTTGCCTTAGAAAGTGCTCCACGAAAACCTCCCCCTCCTTAGAGACATAGCCTTCGATTTGCTATAATCAGGCAAACCAAATCACTTAACCTATATATAACTGAATCGGACCAAATGCAAACATCGTAACATAAAATTTCACAGTTGAAGCATCAAGCATTTTTAAAAACATGCTCATTATGTATAAACATGCACAGCATCGAGTTATGGAAAAAATAGCGCAAGAAATATTCATATCTGCATTTGCATTTCTTCTTTACAAACTCGGGGGGGACATCCATTCATAAAACCTGTCATATCGACGGATCAAAGAAAATCGCTAAAACTTTTATCGGAAGCTTCAATAATAACCAGCTGCCAATCTCGCCAAATACAACTTGATTACAAGAAGATTAAAGACGGTCGACATAATAAATTTCTGTCAGCACGCAAGGTTGACAACACCGACGAGTGATGGATCCGCGTTTATCAACTGGGATAAACAGGAAGATCATCAACCCTCAGACGTATTCACAAATTCTTTTCTTGCCTTGTTTTTTTCCTTTCATTACTTTCTGCAGGGATAAAAAAAAAAAAAAAAAGCAGTTTCCGACTGCCCTATATAGCACACTGCATGTGGTAGCCATTGATTCAAGAATTAAAAAAAGAACAGTGAGTGAAATAGAGTCTGAACGTGAGTGGGTTTGTTTACACACATATCAACATAAGCTTTCATTCATGCTCCATTATATTACGGTGAATGGTAAGCATTGTAAAATGTATCATCAGACAATGAATGGAGATGGAGTTAGGGAAAACCACAAAAGTACTATGAATGATAGCGTGCGTAACAGAATGAAAATTATTATATAAAAGAAACGGTGAATAGCATACTTATTTTATGTTTTGCTAACACTTACAAACAACACAGTTTACCCAAAACATATATAAACCCCACTTTTCGGGATTCTAATTCTTGAAATGGATTTTTCCATTACAGAAACGTACATTGCCTATCTATCTAAAAGAGAAGGCCTCTTTATGAGAGACTTTTCTAAGAAAAGACCGCTGGTATCCACTTTATACGCGGCGTACAAGTCTTGGAGTTCGCTGGAATATATTTAAGCATTTCGTACCTTTTTGAAAATTTTAAGGTTTTGTTTCCCTTCTTTTTATTATGTCACTTTACAATTTTTTAATACATTTTTGGCTATTCAAAAGTTTCTAAAAATATATTTATTAGTTATTATATAATATTACAATTATAATAGTTTAAAAGTTATTTTAATTCTACAATACAGTAAGTATGAAACTTTCTTGAATCTGTTCGCTTTCAAGATATTAAACGCCCACTAGTAGACAAGTAGATGCGACAGTTAAATAGTAGTACAGTTAGACTTTGGTTCAAATCCGATAAACAGACTGGCTGTGTGGGAAAAATTGTAGTTTCCCAAGTGCATAAGGTGAATCATAGCTAATTCCCTTAGAAAGTCCTCCATGAAGGCACCCCTACCGTTATAATAATACACGTAACCTTGATATAACCGGTGTACTTCGCCATTATTCAATAAAACAAAAATGATAATACTGAGGAACAAACTGTTGACCTAACACAAATTACGAATTATTATTATTATTATTTTGTTGTTTTGAACACACTGAATTTTAGGTTGTTTTTACGAACTTACACTTTAGTCCTCCTCAGGCATATTAGTGACATTTTTAATATCCCTTTTAAAACTGTTTAAACTGTTGTTATAATTAAAAATACATTTACAACATAATTTAAATTTTTAGAAATCTCTTTGAAAATATTACAGTTCTCTTTTACACTTCATTGTTCAAAATAAAGCAGACAGACAGTGAAAGAAATAACAAATAAATAAATAAAACCGGATTTTCAATATCTTCCAGCAAATTTTCGATGATAATATTGCCACTACTTGGTGTTTGCTACTTGCTTCAAGAATCGTCGGCCCTTGCAGTTAAAATTAAAGTTAAACAAAAAAATTGTCGTCTTTGATCAGAGATTAATTCTCATTTACTTAATCATCTAACACAGATAATTTATGCCTTTATACGTCTAGACACAAATACTAGGTTAGTTTAAAGCCTTAGATCAAAGACCTCAAACTGGCGGTTTGAGGCTGTTTGCAGTCCCCGAAGAAATTTTATGCAGCCCACGAAGACATTCCAATTATCAATTCACAGCTCACTTTTACAACTGAAATTCGATAAGAAAAGAAGTTGATGATTATCTACAATCTGTGATGAAGGTAATCTCTAGTAGTTTTTTCTCCAAGGCTACAAGCTTTACCAATTCGAAACGCCATCCGGTATCAAACTATTGTAAGAAATACAGAAGTTTATAATTATTTACATAAAAACACGCATTTTTATTTATGCCCTGAAGAAAAATTTGGTAAATATGAGAAAAAATTTAGGTAATCATTATTTATTCTCAAGCTTCACTTAGAAACTTTTTTTTTCTGAAAACTTAAGAAGTTTTCGCAATTTGTTTTAGCTTAAATTAAAGTAAATTATTTTATGATTAATTAAATGCGTTAAAATTATTTGAAAGAAATGTCGGTCTGAGAATTTTATATTTAGCTGCCAATACAAAAATTTCCTGCAAGTACAACATTCAGATTTCGTGTAGAAAATAAGTATAAATCTGAGTGTTTTTCTTTTGTGATATTATTATTGTTTATGTTACGTTTTGATACCTGTTTAATAAGCGAAATTCAAAATCTATTTAAAACAATTTTTAAAAAAATTTTTAATAAAAGATTTTCATTTTGAAAAAGAATGAAAACAAAAATTCTGGCCCGTCAGTTGTTTTTAGATCATGCATGCTGCCCGCATGTAATCTGTTTGACATCACTGTCCTAGCTCACTGCCCTAGTTCAAGCGTCCTGGCATATCACCGACAGTACACAATCGACATCAACATAGGGTAAGGGTATCATACCGGACGAAGAATGGACAATGGCGTGCATTCGACAATGGGATAACGTATACAGAGCTTATGATTACCAATGTCTTTATAATCAAGAGGGATTGGGTTTTTACAAATAGATACTTGCCGAAGCAGATACAGGAAACTTCGTACATGAAACTTGTATTCCTATTACACACTGGTAAATCTACAAAAATCAACGATGCGGCCAGCCCTTTCGCCTGAGTTCGAATTCAGGTCGAACTACTAATATTCAGTGGTCTTAAACACTCGGCCATTGGTAAGGATCATAATTAAAAGGGAAAAAATTATTTAATTATTATTTTAAAGGTATCTGCATAGGATTGATACCAGCATAAGATCGAAACGGGTTTTTTGAGAAGAAAGATCAAGTGAGGGCACAGATGGTGTCGATCTCGTGCAGCATTCCCTATGTTTTCTAGGTTCCAATAATCCAAGATCCATAAGTTTTTAACTACATGCTCTGTACAGAGTGGTGATCATTTGCAGGGCATAACGAACGAAAAATGTAGATAATTTTGCATATTTTGCAAATATTAATGTGGAAGGGTACAGTGGATGTACCTGACATTTTTATCAAACTAAAAATTTATCATTTTTCGTTGCAATGAAGCTCCTTTTTATCCTGACGTTATACATTCCTAACTATCCGGTCTTTTCACTATGCTGTACACGAAATTTCCCATACACAGCAAACTGTATATTTCTATTTCATTCCCATTTTCCAAACCATTATATTACGTTATTGCATTGAAACACTCTTGAAATCGGGGAGAGCTTAACTACAATAAGAAGAAACATTCACCGAAGCGTGGTAAAGCCATTGCAGTTGAAAAGACTGTGAGTTAAAAAGGACGAGAGCGTCAGAGGGAACTATCAAAGCGTGAGAAAACCACAGGGAGATTATGGCCTTCACCGCTAACTCAAAAGGTTTTCAGTTAATGCTACGACAAAGACATATGGAACCTATTTGTTGATGCACGTGACACATCATTACAGACCACGTTCCTTATGATATTTTTTAAAGAGCATTTTTTTTTGTTTCTTATCTAGCGTTTCTCAACCACTTTTTTTTGGAGGAACATTTGAAATGAGCTTTATTTTTCAAAAAACTTCTACGTAAATATTTCATAGGATTCATACATTTACATATACTGTTTTTCTCGATTATAAGACGTACTTTCCCATTTCAGAACCCCCGCCCCCCCAAAAAAAATCTGAAATGTTTCAGACTTTAAATTATGTCCAAAGGGGCATTTTTTTTAACATTTTGTGTGTTAGCTTTATTTATTAAATATCATGTTCTTCGCACTTAAACCATAAAATTCAGTTAAAGAACAATATCGCAAAATAATTTTAAAATGAGCATATCTTTAGAATTTCCTACACACAGTCTCACGCGTTGGAGACAAAAAATGTTTTTTTATGTGCAACGTTGCCATTGTTCGCTTTGAAATCCTGGAGTTTGTTAATCAAAAGTTCGTTAAAGTTTTACAAAATATGAAATCGATAATAAAACAAATTCCAAATTTCAAATTTGGGCTTCCAGAGGCCCATATTAGCAGCAGGATTACGTCATTCAAAATTGGATGGCTCTAGGTACCGTCGTTTTATCACAATGCGAGAAACATACATACATTTATGCAGACTCTTCATTATTTAATTTCTTCAGGGCGAAGTATAATACAGGGCGATAATATTGGGTGGCAATAATTTGTAAAGTGAAACGGGCATTCAGAGTGATTCGACGCAAAATCGCAAAACGAAAACAATAGTCCTTCAGGGACAAAGCCCCTTTGGACTAAAAAAGACTTTGATTTTAGGTATATAAAATATATAAAGGAAAATACTAAAATACACTTAGCAAATATTTTTCAAATAATCAAAATGGACTCATTAATAAAAATATACGTTTCCTTATACTAATAATTTTGAAAAGATTATTTTCAAGTAATTAACATATAGGAAAATTCGGAGGTCCTAAGATGCAGTTGGTTCTAATGAATACGTGTAAGGTTAAACTCAGTTTGGCTTAATCTAAACATTAGACTAATCTTCGCAATTGTTAGGTGAATTATCGTTTCATTTTCCCATTCAAACCTAGAACGAAGGTGACAACAGCAGAAATAAAGTCTAATCAAGAATAAAAATCGAAACATTTATATCCACTTTAGCTTAAAATTACAGCAAATCTAAAAGCATTAACAAAATAAACTTTCGCTTCTTGTAGTTAGACAGACAACACAGATCCCAATTATTTGCAAGTCACAATCTAAAAAGCCTAAAAATCTGGCTCCGCTACGCCGCTATTATCAACATAATTTCAATAAAATACAAACTCACCAACTCGTAGCACAGCGTTATAGGCAGGAGACAAAAGAAGAGTTGCAGCAGGAGAAACAAACTGCCAACTGTCACTCTCTCTCGCTCTGAACATAGATTCTCGCACATTTAAACTCACTTCATCTATATTTTCTGGTGAAGTGCACAAAATAGTACAAGGGCAGGAATGATTCAACATAATATAACAGCACCCGATCCGAACCTCGAGATTCAACACAACATGAATCCCATTTTTTTTCTCGATGTTTATATGAAGAAAAAAAACGGCACCTAAGAATGCAACAGGTTACATCACAGCCTCTCGCAAGACACATATTCCCTCATTTAACCATCTTTGGATTATTACCAGAATTTATGCAAAATGCCAACAATTTCACAAAAATTGACTCTCGTGAACTGTTGCTTCGTAATGTTGCTTAGACTTTACATGAACTTATTTCAAGGCTTAAAATTTTGAGGTGAAGAATACTTTACTGGAAAATGGTCACTTAAATTAGCTTTTAAATTTTTGATCGTGTGGGCTTACATTTGCTCTTGATATCACCTGCATATTTATTACTCCGTAATATTTCTTTGAATTATAACAAACCAAAACGTTGCTTACCTGTAACGCCAATACGCATTTTGGATAGAAATTTATTGGATTTTTGTAGAACAAACACACTAAGGCTATTTGTCTCCGGAAAGGATGGCGAACTTTCTAAAGGAAACTGGTTCGTATTTATGTGACACTTGAGAAACTCCCCAGTTCGTTCGTTCGAATTTAAAACTAGGTTCAAACTACTAATGTCTAATGGTCTTATCTGCTCAGCAACTGGTGGGCCCAACACGATTTTAAATTAGTTGGTTTGATTTCGTTTGTTTGACTATGGCAAAGCAAACGAGGTCTATCTGCCTCTGTTACATACGGGAAAAACCAAGAAAACGCTTATGCCGCCAGCTCATTTGCTAGAATTTGAAACCAGGTCGAACTATCCCTGCTGAGTGGCGCCACCGCTCGGCCGCTGGTAAGCCATTTTAAATTGGCTAAGTTACGTTATTCGAATATGATAAAGCACACGAAAACTACTATCTAAGGATAGGGATGTTTAAGGATAGGGATGTCTAAGGATAGGGTGTCTAAGAATAGGGTTGCCTTCACAGAGAACTTTCTATGGGAAGCTGGTTCGTGTTTAGAATACACTGGAAAAACTACGAAAACAAACCGTGCAACCAGACCTTTCGCTTAGGTTCTAACCTAGGTCGAACTACCAGTATTCGATGGTCATAATTACTCGACTATAGACGGTATTTACGGTTTGTTTAACAGAACAAGATAAAATGTGCGATGACTGTATATTTAAAAGCATGGATGCCTCTATGAAGGTGTTTCTATGAAAAGTTGATTCGTATTCACATGACACGTGCAGAAAACCGGAAACACACATGCAGGCCACGCGTTTGCCGTGATTCGAGCCCAGGTTAACATTTACAGAAATTGGGCACGTTTGTTATGAATTTAAAATACAGTACAAAACAATTTGATTGATTCTTTACGTTTTTTTTTATAAGTATGGATTCATGAAAATAGATAATTTATTTTACTGTAAATTCATCTTCGTAAGGGAGTTACGATTTTCGCAAAAGTTATCATTCCTAAATTTAAACTAAAAATAACTTCATCTCAAACCAGAGGCACTGATCTTATAAGGCTTTAGTTAAACTAACAAAGTTTTATTTTAATTTGCCTTTTCTATCTGTTCTTATTTCAACCTCCCGTTAGAATAAGCGCGCGTTTCAGCTTTATGCTAATTTGATGTGGAGCCAAGTTTATATTTAAACGGTAACGAGGAACCTCTCACTGTGAGAGAGCTTTTAGTCTCAGACCACTGTTACTCTGTTCAACGTTCGCCTGACCAGCTGGTATTTAAATTCTAAACATTAGCGCTGTTACGCTATTACTTATTGAAGTAACTCTAAGTGCGTTGGTATTAGTTAAATCTTGCTACGCACCCTTTAGCATAGAGGCCAACCTCGCGTTTATAGCTCTGTGAGCAACGACTATTTAATTTCTATTTAAATTTTAGGTTAAATTATTTGATTGTTCAGTTTAGACCCAAGTGCGGTCATTATTTTCTGTATCCCTCCCGAGTTGGGAAGTGGCTGTATATAACTGTGGTTTAATAAAAGAGGAATTTAAATCCCTCTGAAGTGCAGTTCTTCTACCACTTAACCACAGTTTTCTACCACAGAACATAGCTGCATTCAGCTCCTTGTTCTAGATCAGGACTTAGTTTCCACGAAGATGTTTGCCAAGAATATGCACCGAACACACAGTCCTGACAATCTTCATTATTTAGTTCATTTTATCGTTTTGATGCTGTCTGCGATTCAAAATTGATCCCGAAAAAACAAATAACAACAGTGTTAAGTTGAGAAAAGGCGATAAGAATACGGGTTTGCTAACAGAAAATCTTTTGAAGCCAATACATAAAGTTATCTGATTGTAGCGGGACTCTTTGTAAACCTATCAACTGTTTTCATTAAATCGTTTTCTATTTTGGCGTAGGAAAAAAAATGGATGGGAAGCACCGCTACAATTACAAACTGTTTTGCTGATATTACGTTCAATCATTAGATAAAGGGAATGCATGTGAAAATGAAGCGATTCAATGTAAAGCGAGTATTATACAGCCTCGACTATGGACGTGCAAAGACAGATGTGCCATCGAATTTGAAGCGACGTTATTCTGGAAAGACGTAATAATCAATGAACGGCTTATGGATTGGATATACACTCTTTTGCAAAAAAATCAAAGCACTTTTCCGATAGTGACGAAATTTGGTATGCAAAAATATCTTGATCAAACATGCAAATGATCAAAGTTTCAAGGCAAATGAACTGGAATTGCGATCATAGCGCACAATTCGCGGTGTATAAAACCAGTAACAGAGGCGAAAAATTTATCTTTTTTTGTTGCTGCCATTGTAATTCCGTAAAGAAGCAGCTAAATATGCCATTATGACAATATTGAAGACCTTACAGACAACTAAGCGACTTCGAACGTGGTTGCATTGTAGGGTTGCGTGAAGGCGGGTGGTCATACAGATGTAATGTCGCAGCCGATCATCATGGCTGCATCAGACTAGCATTGCATAGGGTTCAGCGATGAATCTCGCTTCACTCTTGAAGCAGATGACCATTGTGTTCGTGTCTGGAGAGGACGGGGCCAGCGGTTCCAATCAGCCTTTGTTTTACAAAGGCATAGAGCCATAACCCCTGGTGTGATGGTGAGGGCGCTATTTCTTATGACAGTACGCCATCTTTATTTATCATCCGTATATCTTTAACAGCTCAACGATATGTTGATACGATCCTGCGGCCTGTTGCATTACCCTTCATGGCACGTCATCCTGGGGCCATTTTCCAACAAGATAATGCCAGGCCACATACCGCTTGCATATCTCTAGACTGTCTCCGTGCGGTTGATACTCTTCCTTGGTCAGCAAGGTCACCAGACCTTTCACCAATCGAGCATGTCTGGAATATGGTAGCCGCCAGATTCGGGCACCACAAAATATCGCAGATCTGGAGCGACAACTCATGAATGCCTGGCAGAATGTATCGCAGGATGATATTAGGAACCTCTACCACTCCTTGCCTCGACGAATTCAAGCATGCATTGCCGACAGGGGAGGTTCGACCAACTGCTAATTTGAACACTTACCCCACAACAACCCGACTCATTAGGTGACTGTGGGCCGTGAACAGGTACTATGACCTTGATTTTTTAATCATTTTATTATCTGTGTTTGAGCTATACACATATTCAGTTGCATCAAAAACAACCACTTCCTTCATGGTTCTTCGATTTTTTTGCAAAAGAGTGTATATATGAAATATGAAATTAATATTTTAATCAAATAGCAACAGAATCCTTTTATTTGGAGCAACCGAGGAAAAGCCATGCTGATAATATGTTGTAATAGATAATGCACAGAAATTATTAGTAATTAATAATTGCAGTTAATTTAAGTTCGAAATAATTGCAGTATTTTATTGAAAGTATGCGCTGCCAGACTTTCCTGCATCTATGTTGTACAGTAAACCCTCATTAACATGAATTCCAAGGACCGACAAATCCAGAGATCGTGTTAAAAAAATTAATGGGGACTCAAATTTTGTTCTTGGAATAGTTTCTTTTACACATTAACCAGTTACAATATATAGGTACATACGTACTACAGTACATATGTGCTCTTAGAAAACGCTACAGTGCTACATTAATTACTGTACTGTAACATGAAAAATATGTAGTCGCAGATTATTTTCTGGTGAAACAGTTTCTGCATATTGCGCTATTGCAGCCGGGAGCGAAAATGCCTCTAACTTCAAGACTAGCTTCATCGCTGAGTCCGCCGAAAACATCGCGGGCGAAAGCGTAGCGGAGAAAACAACGAAAGGTGAAAACGTAGTGGTACAAAACATCGTGGGAAAAAAGGGAGCAAAGAAAACATCGCAGTTCTAAAACATCGTGGTCTAAAACATCGTGGTACAAAATATCGTGGTCGAAAATAAAGCGTTTCATAAACTTCGCAGTTTAAAAGCAGTTTGTCGTCGAAAATATCGTGGTTAAAAATAAAGTACCTACAAATCATGGCGTGATGATAATATCGCACACATGCGTTTTTAGGTTTTAAAAAAATAAGAAGGAAACTTGAAAATTAAAAATAAGAAGGAAATTTAAAAGTTGAAAATGAGTAGAAAATTAATGTAACTTATAAGAACTTCACAGAATTTTAAATTTACATAGTTAATTAACAAGAGTTATTAATAAATTAACCTTTTTTATGAAGAATACGGTGTAAAAATGCTTCGAAAAGGGAAGATAAATAACTGCATGACGTTACCTCTAAAAAATTGCTTAATTAATTATGATATTATTTTCTTTCACATTTGTTACTCTAATATTGTATTACTGAAAATTATATTTTGTTTTGTTTCTGTTTATTCTTAAAATGTCGTTAACATTTTCATGTATAGCATGCAAGCATTTTTTCGGATGTCGGTTTGTTAGTTATGACGAAAATTAGTTACATAATATGTTAGTATGGGATTTCAAAAACGTATGTGTGTGACGTTATCGTCATGCGATGATTTGTAGGTACTTTATTTTTTACAACGATATTTTCGACGACGATGTTTTTATTAAACTGCGAAGTTTTTGAACCGCTTTATTTTCGACCACGATATTTTTTACCACGATGTTTTAGAACTGTGATCAAAGAACCTCTATGTAAAGAATGAAAGGCTCCATAGACGTAATGTAAACCACTTTGTCTGCAACGCCGCTACAAAGAAAAGGGAACATTCGCCAAGGGATTTGGCGACGGAATCTGTTGGCGAGAATTTCGCCTCTGTGATGTGCCGGTTCTTTGGTACCTAGCCGACATTTTCCCCCTTCGCGACGTGTATAGGAAATTGAGGAACACGGGTTAAGATGAATCGTTCTTTCACTTGTCGCGATAATTTAAACTCGGAAATAATGAAATATTAGGAAAGGTTTCACTTTCACTGGCTGTTCAACTTCCATTGTCCATATCGCTACTTGAAACCCAAGAACCTATTCTTTGTTTATACTCTTGCTAAACGTAACGGTTGAACCTGTCCAAACCAACTTCGACATTCAGCTTCGAGCTTTGGCGCTTTTTGGCGATAGATATTTCACGCATGCGCAGTTGTTTCCCTTTTCGTTGGAAGGGAGCCACTTCTGCTTCTGCGAAGTTTTCCTTCTTAACAGTACATATTCTTTGCTGCGATGTTCTTTTCTCTTTGCTTTCTTTTCTCCCACGATGCTTTGTACCACGACGTTTTCGGCTGTAACCCTTGAGAAAAATATAAAGGAAAAATAATATACATACGAATATAGAATACACAATGGATGGCCCAAAAATAAATTTGCCTTTAAAAATTTCCATTTCACTAAATTTTTTTATTATGCTGAAACATTTTGTACAGAAATTTATTGAAAAACGGAAAAGGAGCTCGAAAAATTTTAATATGAAGCTGTTTTAGTTGCAGTTATGTCTATTAGGTGACATCTGATTACGTTAAAGAAGAAACAACATTTCTAGGACGATCATTGATATATGTTGTCAGATCAAGTTATTTAATGTTACCAATTATGCTTGTGTAATTTTCCTATGCACAGGCTGAAACAAGGCTGGCACCAGTGCATCCTCGTAAGCATATTAGGCATATCACTAGGTTTTGTTAGTTGCTATGCTTCCCTTCCTAATTTAGAATTCTGCGGGAGAACAGCCCAGGGAGCAGTTCGATGGCCTACCTCTCGGAACCTACCAGAATATTTCGGCTTAACATGTTTATTAAGCGCCCCTTTGCCCAACAGTTATACATTTACAAACATCCATGCCTTCTCCGAGATTCGAAACCCGGGCCTTCGACACAGCACTCAGCATCATTAACCATTATTCCCGTCTACGCGGCTCTTTATATACAAGATGTTCCGGCCTCTCGATAGACACGATTTCTCTACGCGCGGAGTTAGATTTAATTTTTTGATTTGGCTAACACAAAATTGTAAGAATGAAATATTCATGTTTAGAACAGTTGCATGTATAATAACAAAAATAACCAGTGTATATAAACGCAGCGTCATAATAAGTCTTAAGTTATCCGTTCTGGAAACCTGAGTCGCAGTTTATAAGTTAATGGCTTATTACTTAGCTGTCATCAAAAGCTGAAAATAAGTCATTTGATAGAAAAAGTAATATGTAATAATGCTTCATTCTGCACCAATTAATTTTTGAGACACTTTTAAATCTAGTGCCAGATATTTTCTCAAACGAAAATGATCTTATCACAATAGACAAAATGATTCCGCACCAAAGTATTCCTTTTGATGGATGTGACGAAATTTCCGTGTCATAGCTCGGATTTGTTGTCAGTTTTTTCTAATTGCGTACGCTTATAGAAACACTGAAAGTGAAATGAACTTCTTCCGCCCAAAAGGATTTCAGACCATTTGTAAATGTCTGCAACTTTCTGAAAAGGTCGTATTACAAATGTTTTCCACTTTCTGAATTTGGCAGCATCACTATGTTCCTTAAAATGCAGAATTTTAGAATATCTGAAAAACGCTATTCTAAGTGCTCTCCAGACGCTCCCACGTGGAATGCCAGTTCAAAGCGAAACTCCGGAGTTCTCTGTGTTTTGATGACAGCGACAGAGATCCAGTTCCTTCGTCAACTTCAGCAGCAGCTGGAATACACGTCGTTGGTCTTTCCAAAAGATTTCTCAGAGGAAGAGTTGTCTCAAATTTCTTAAAACATTATCATTTTTATCACATCTTGCTTGAGTTCTCGGGAGGCTGGCAAGTTTGCAACTGGTATTTCCTTAGCAAGGTAATAAAATTCCATGGAGAGTGCATAATCAGACATAGTGACAGCATGCCGACAATGATATTCCCTTTTGTTATTGCTGAAATTGAAACTACGACGTCAGCAATGGTAATGTATCTCCTGCTGGACATAACTGCAACTAAAAAAATCGTATATTAAAATTCTTCTAATTCAACTCCTCAAATAATTAATGCATTTCTCTGCGAAGAAATGGGTTGTTATGCATATTCGACTCTATAATATTCATATCTATTATACTTTTCTACACGTATTGGAATATATTTCGCAACAAACAAACAAACTTCCTAAATTTTCAATCGTTGTTCAACTCATTTATGCTAGTAAACATTTGTTAACCCAGTTAAAAAATGTATTTCTTTTTAAAAAATTCTTAATTAACATGAGTAAACATAAATCTTACATTGATGTTAGTTTCATCTTTAAGAAGTTTAAAATTTCAAAATATTTTTTGTCTTGAAAAAGGGAAATGGCTATCACCGTTGAAAATCTATTAAATTTACTACAAAACCAATTTCAATCTTAAGTTGACAATTTAACAATTTGAAAACAATTAGTAACAATTTGAAAAGTGAAGCAACGTTTTTAGTGAATCAACGCAAAATGCCAAAACGAAATTAATAGTCCTTCTGGGCAAACTGCCCCTTTTGCACTAAAATGATTAAATAAGTCCATTGATTTGGTGAACATGAAAAGTTTTAAGAAGATATTTGGTTTATATGGAACAAAAAATATGTTTATGTAAAACGTAAAATTAGCGGAATGAAAGAAAAAAAAATTGTCGCAGATTCCGTCTAAATTTGTATCGATTTCGAATGCGAATGGTAAAGATTTCTCTTCTTCCCATCATTGGTCAAGCGGATAATGGGCACCTTTTCTGTTCTGCCCATCGTGGGCATAATTTTCCCTAGAAAGTCCTCCACGAAGACACTACTTCCCTCAACTCACTGGACTTGCAAAGCGCGATGGCTAGAGACGGTTTCAATATGCTCCTTACCCTTCGTAGTCTGTATGCTTCCGGGAGTGGTGACCCTGGGAAACAGGTGTGTGCATTAAAGAGTTCAATTTAGAAAATTCGCTGCTGTAGATTGGGAGCGCAGGGGCGTTGCTGAAAGTGTATTACTATTTCTTCTGTTTTACTAGACAACCCACCTTTCTCCTAATACGAAAGCAAGGGAGTCAGTCTGTGTAGTGCCTAATTATGGAGAACACGTATATATTTTGATTGATTGATACTTTTCCTTAAGCAGATAGCCTCTTGTTTTTTGCTCTAATCTAACAAAGCCTAAACCTTCTTCAAAATCTCTGAAAATCTAAGACCTTGTTCTAAGCCTAGTTTTACAAATGGTATTTGTTCTTTCTGGTGGTGGATGGAACAGATGGAAGAAATACAAAGTGCGCACGAAACCAAAGGATGAAATAAAAAAGTGAAAGAACAAATGTAAGTTTAGAAAGCGTGATAAAACCAGTTTAAACTGGTTAGTTTGCCATTTGCACATAAAATCGCTGGAGACATTTTTAATTTACTGAAAAGACACTAAAAAAATTTGCTTCGAGACGGAATAACGTTATGATAAAAAAATATTTGCTACAAATTAGGTATTTACCGCTTTAAATGTGGGCGCGAAAGCGTTGAAGATGAACCAAAAAGATAGAGCGCCCTTTAAATTTAAATGTTAAGCTCATTTTGCGAACAGTAAGTTCCAACGCCTACAAAATGGTGTTTCGATGAAGAAATGTTGGGAAAATTATATAGACTTCTTTGGCGATTATTTTGAAGGAAATAAATTTATTTGAGAGTTAGTAATTATTTTCTTAGTTATTGTCCGGTTATTTTACGGGCGCACCTTGTAAGCATACGGTATTAGAAAAAAAAAAAGAAAAAGAAATTGAATTATGCGTATTGAACAGAAAGCAAATTTTTTCAGCCGTAAAAGAATATTCGGAACTACATTAGATACCATTAAGAATACCTTCCACAATATAAAAACAATAGTTTTACAAAATAACTATTTTTCTCTGATACCATAAACATATCATTCGGACTTTCTATTTGGTTAGCCGACCCTGGCCTAAAAAATAAAAATAAAAATAAAATTTTTTAAAGTCGGTGAAAAGTATATATTAAAACTTCATTACTTCCATTTCTGAAATATCGTAAGTGCTGCTTGCCACAAAAAAAGAAAACGCCACACTCCTAAAATGGAAAAAAAAAAAAAAAAAATCTTGTCCTTGTAAAGCACCATAGCGTGACTGGCTCGAATCATCGAAGCAATCTCTGTCTACAACTACAGCAGCAGATTCAGCATGAAAGGGTCGTGTGGGCGCATTATTCATACCTCACGGTTTCCTATTGTGTGAGAGGTAATCAACATCTATTAGCCTCAAAATATCACTCTCTCCAGACCTCCTGCCTCACTCTCTATCTCCTCTTTTCCGAATGCCGTTACGGGGAGGAGAAAATTGCTGTTAATAGCAGGATACAACATATCAGGTGAAGGATTTTGCCCCATTCTTGCAAACAAATGCTTTTGTAACACACAATTTAAGTTTTGTTTGAATATTTTGGAGTTAAAAAAAATGAGAAAAGAATATATGTTACATAAGGGATTTATTTAAATACTTGAATCACGTGAGTGAAAGTGTTGTTTGCTCTCCTCTCTTATCATCCTATTCCTTTCTCTTGTTAAAATGAGACTAATTGTTAGTTTAATTATTTTGATTCACTTCAGTAAGCTTCTTTCCAAAGTAAAAGAAATGCGGCAGTCTTACTGTTTGATAAATCTAATCTAGATTGATAATATAATTATAACAGGATGACTGCTCCTCGATTTATGATAGGATTGCTTTCTCATAAATCTGTCACGGTTTTGAGGAAGTACTTAATGACGCTTTGTTTGCTTAAAATTTTTCATATTAATGTACAATCTGATAGAATTATTTTATATAAAACTTGTTTTATAAAAATTTGCTAAACCCCTCCCATAGGCTTTATTGAATATTATCGTGAAATGAAAAACATGGTGTAAAGATATTCACCATTAATGTAAATATAACCTACTTGGTGTATAAATATTTTACTTTAAAGTAAACAAGCTTACTGGGCTTAGACAATGTTTCAAAAATTTGAAAGTGAAATGCATGGTCTTAAAATTTCTAAGTGCAAAATAAACAACATTATTAATCGAAGAGAGAAATGAAACTGGCACTTCAAATGAATAGCAGGAAAAGGTACGTACTGTTTCTAAAGTTTCTAAAATTAAATCATTGGTAACAACAGAAAACAATCGACACAGAAATAAGTTGAAAATGCCTTTCAATACATCTGTGGCAACAATAAATAAAAAATAAAATAATTTTAAAAAAAACTGAAAGAGTTCAGACTTTAACGATCGCCCGAAAGGATTGGTTAAGGTAGTCTATGTTGTCGCTGAGCTCAAAGTCTACCAGTCTTCTATTACATTCACTTTTTTTAGCTTTATTATTAAGCGCTGTTTTCTTCACATTTACGCCGTATAAGATTCAACAGAAAAATTACAAAAACTTTAAAAGTAGCATAGCAGCATTTGTTTAGAATTCCCGATGCAGTCTTAAGTATTGGCATACGTTTTTCTATTTTTTTTCAGTCTTTTCTCAGTTCATTATATTAGTCTTCAATATCTTTTAATAGGATGGCTTCAAAACTTTGTGTGTGTGTGTGTGTGCGTGTGTGTGTGCGTGTGTGCGTGCGTGCGTGCGTGCGTGTGTGTGTGTGTGTGTGTATGTGCGTGCGTACAATACTTGCTTTCAAATCGTTGAGTTTGTTAATCAAAATTTCCTTTTTAAGTTTTACAAAATATGAAATAGAAAATTTGATATTCAAAATTATGGCTTCCAAGTGCACAAGTTAGGGTGCAGGACAACGTAATTGAAAATTTAATGGCTTTAGCTACCGTCGTTTTTTCACAATGCGAGGAACATACATACACACACACACACACACACACACACACACAAAAAAAAGACAGTTCTAGATCTTCCGTTCTACTGGGCTGATTGACAAAATTTAAATTGCGTTTTTCATGTCTTTTTCTTTTCGTTCCCAGTACAACGAGATGTATAGAACTTCTCCCCTCCCCCTTTTTTTTAATCAAAGGAGCTTTGACCCTGGAGGACTATAGTTTTCGTTTTGCGATTTTGCGTCGGAAACGTTAAGTGTCAGTTCACTTTTCAAACTGTTGCCACCAATTATTGCAGCCCTGTATTATATTTAAAGAAATGAAATAATGAAGAATGTGCATAAATGTATGTATGTTTTTCGCATTGTGATAAAACGAGGGTACCTAGAGCCATCGAATTTTGAATGACGTAATCCTGCTGCGAATATGGGCCTCTGGAAGGCAAAATTTGAAATTTCGAATTTGTTTTATTATCGATATCATATTTTCTAAAGCTTTAACGACGTTTTGGTTAACAAACTCAAGGATTTCAAAGCGAGCAATGGCAATGTTGTACAGAAAAAAAACAACATTTTTATCACCAGCGTGCGAGACTGTGTATCAGAAATTCTAAAGATATACTCATTTTAAAATTATTTTGAGATATAGCAGTTGAACTGAATTTTATGGTTTAAGTGTGAAGAACATGATATTTAATAAATAAAGGTAACACACAAAACGTTAACGCACCTTTGGACATAATTTAAAATCTGAAACCTTTCAGATTCCCCCCCCCCACCCACACACAGTATACATACATGCAGATTCTTCATTATTCAATTTCTTTAAAGGTAATAAACAGTGACAATATTTGGCATCACCAGTCTGAAAAGTGATTCACTGTTTATAGAGAACAACACAATATCCCGTTTCGAGATTAATAGCCCATTATAAACGCCCGAATAAACCAAGATTTGCAACTTACAAAAGCTAAAAACATACTGTTCACCAACTTTTGGCGAGGCCCAGAACAATTGTAGAACAATTGTAGCGCAGAACAATTTGTAGAGTTCTGTAAGAAAACTATTTAGAAAGAAATAAATGGAAATACATTCTGACCCTTGGGTTCACCTGTTCCAGAAATAAAGTTATTATCAGATCGAACATAACAAAAAAGAAAGAAAGAAAGCTTTCAGATTTTATATTAACGCCCAAAGGGGCGTTTTTTTTCATTTACATACACATAGACGTTTCCAAAGCATTTGAGATAATGTTCCTTTGGCCTAAACATATTAAAAAACAACCTAGCTTTAGAATTTTCGATAGACAATCTCGCGAGCTAGAGATAAAGATGTTTTTTTTCCGTTCAGTATTGCCGTTGCTCGCTTTGAAACATTGAGTTTGCTAATCAAAAATTCGTGTTGTGGTGGAGGATTATGTTATTCAAAAATTGATGGCTCTAGGTACAGTTGTTTTTTCACAATGCGAAAAACATGCATACTTTCATGCAAATTCTTCATTATTTGATTTCTTTAAGTATAATACAGTGCGATAATATTTGGTGGCAACAATTTTAAAACTGATTCAGACTTTTAACATTATGCATTTCATTTTTTATAGTGATTCAACGCAAAATCTCGTTTTCAGACTAATAACCCTTCTGAGCTAACTCTCCTCTGAATTTAAAAAAATATATTTGAAATATTAATTAAATGGCTTGAAATCTTTCTAAAAATGTGCAACCGCCCTCTGTAAATAACTAATTACAGTTCTTAGAAAACCTAACCGAGGCTCCTCAATACATCTGAATTTTAACATGTTGTTCCAGCTAACTTGGTTACCCAAAAATAAAATAAAATGGCAACAGATTACATTAAAAATCTAAAAGACAGGACGATGAATGTCAGTTTAATTTAACTTATCTTACATGAAAAAGTCCAAAGTCAAAATCAGAGTATAATGAGAACAATTCAGAAACCCATTCTGAGTTCAAAGGTCAAAATCGATAGCAGGCTGCTAATGTTTTCACCAGAACTATTAATTAACAATAAACAGCAAGTGAAAAATTTCTAACATTAAACATAATTAGAGTAGCAATTTTAATGTGCAAGCAAAGGTAAAATTCACAGGGAAGTGCCAAAATAAGTAGTGAGAATTCATGAAAAGCGATGTGATAGTTTCATGGCAGAGAAGTGACATTAACAGTTCGGTAAGGGTCTATACATACGCAAATTTGCAATAGCAGAAATAACGAATAGCTAACTAAATAAAAATTATATCATGCCTTTTCATTAAATTTTATATTTATTAATCAGTTAACTAGAAAGGTAGTTAACGCAGTTATTTTAGGCCAAGACTGTCATTTAATACACACATATATGCATAAATACGTGCGTACATGCATGTATTTCTGAATCTAAACCGGATAATAGAAAATTAAGCAATAAATAGTTACTAAAATAAGCAAAAACTAAAGTAGGCAACTAATGCCTTAAACTTCATTCACCTCTTATCTTAAAACTACTACCAAAAGAGCTCGATGATTGCAAAAAATTAGATTATAATAATAATACCTATAACATCCTATCGGTTGAGTAATTGGAATCTTAAAATTCACAGTTTTAAATATATAAAAACACCATCTTACTGTTTTCCAAAATAAAAGCTTAAAATCCAAGGATCCAAGGATTAATTATTACGGAGTGCCTAGGGTAAAGAACCCTCTACCTCCACATCATAGTTAATAAAAGGGAGCAGAAATAGGAAAAAAATACATGAAAGACGTTAAGGAAAAATAAAAAGCAAGTCAACATGACTTGAGAAAAATTACAGAGACAAAAAGAAGAACTTATAAGTTCGGAAAAATTAAGCAGCGATTAGCGAGACTCCATCTCGGGACCTTTCGGTCTCGAGTCTAACGCGCTAACCACTGAGCTAGGGAGAATACAGAATTTTTTGGTATTTTAAGATTTTTCATAATTGTTTTTTGGGGCGTATTTTATAATTTTATAACATGAATACAACACAAAAGATAAAGCAGATAGGAAAGATTTTACGATTAATAGGCTCCTTGGTCACATGGATTATAATATAGTTATATGCTAGTAGTATAATGACAACTTACCGATGAATAGCAATTTGGCAGATTAAATCTGCGGTAAATGATGTGATATTTAAAAGAAACAGATTGATAATCATGTGTGAGGCATATCTGGAGCAGTTGAGTGAGCAATAAAGCTTAAAACTTAAGATTTACTTTTTATAAATCGTTACCATCCTCAGCTTCAAAACAAAGAATAATTAAATTAAACATATTGATATTTTCCAGCGTTTCCAGATACTGAGTTAGTATTTTTGTGGGTTAACAGTTCACATTTTTTGTGGGAAATTTCAAGGAACTAAAATGAAATTAAGTCAACGCAATTGCTATAACACACAAATAATTATTTTCAAATTATTATTACAGTAATTGGTGCTCAGAAGGACTTAAAACCCTACAAAATAGCATACGTTTTTTAAAACCATTTTTACACCTCAACCTCCGTTTTATACTATGCTATCCCTTTCCAGTTAACGACGGTTTTGAAACTCCTGCATTTGCTGCTATGCTTGAAATTTTCAATAAAATATTAGCTTCAAATATTGTTCGTTCGTTCTTTCTCTCTCTCTCTCTCTATATATATATATATGATCTCTCTCTATATATGAGTATAATACTAATATAACTAATTAATATACATCAGAAAGATTGATTCAGACTAGTCTGTTTTCTTGAGAAAGAACTAGGCTGGATCAATCTTTATTTATTTCATTTTACTTTCCTCTTTAATTAACTAATTAACTACTGTTTAAAAATTTTTATGTTTATTTTTGTACCATTAAAAAGTTTTAATAAATTTTATTCAGTTTTTAAGTAATTATTTATTTTTTACCTTGATAGCCATATATTAATATTTTATTTCATTTTTGGTTATTTAAAATTAAGAAGTAAAAATTTTTATTTTATGATTATAGTAATATTATCTTTCTTATATAATCATATATTAATGATATTACATAATATATTATCTTTTCTTATATAATATATATATATATAAGAAAAGACAGACTAAATATAATAATCTTTAAATATAATACAGGGCTGCAATATTTTGCGGCTACAGTTTGAAAAGTGATACAGACTTTTAATGTTTCCGACGTAAAATCGCAAAACGAAAACAATAGTCCTTCAGGTACAAAGCCCCTTTGGACTAAAAGCGCAACATAAATCTACAAAACTGGCTAACTAACTAATCAGAAGAAAGCAAAAATCAAATAACATGAAGCATAAAAACCTGCAACTAGTCCTGAAGCAGAATTTAAATTAAATGGGGGAAAAGAAGAAGGAAATTAAAAAAAAGCTGCTGATTCTAACATTCAAGTTCAGATAAGAGAATTATCAACAGAGCCACGTTCCTGAATTACATTTCTACGAATTGGAGGGGGGAGTAAAAAACGATTAAATTGAAAATTAACTTTAATTTTTTAAAAACTAAATTTAAAGAAATTTTTTAAGGCTTTCTTGGTGAATGTTAACAATAACTAATATCGTGAAATAAAAACAGTTCTCACCTGTAGTCAAATTCCCAAACATATCAATACATAACATGCCATTCGCACTTTTCGCAAGCTAAATCATTCGTCGCATCTCGCAGTTTATTCTTTACATGCTGCCTACACAGCACGCTGTCTGCAAAATCAACCATCGAACACCACGGCCGCAAATCAAGTAGCAATAATTTTCCTCTCAGGTTTCAGAACTGGCTCATGTTTCGAAATCCCTCGACTTGGGTATCCAAGAGAAAGGACGCTATGCGGTATCACGGCGAATGATCGAGGGAGCGTCATCTGTTGGGGACAGTCGCGGGAAAAGATAACTCGGTCACGCGGAGCTGAGACCGCCAACCCGTATGATGTATCCGTGACTGAAACAGGGAAGCTCTTCCTATTCATTCAATTCTGCCGTTCATACAAATTTCGGGGAAAGCGTACAAATTGAAAAATGCGTCAGTTTTGAGTGTGCGATGATTCTTGTTATGGTAGTGCACAGTAGTCAAACACCGTCTAACGCTGAGTTGATAATCTATAGCTGTGTCATACTTCAGATTAGCCATAGAAAGGTGCAGAAACATAATACAGCTGTTTTTGATAAAACACGCAGTACGTTTACAAAGTTTTTTAAGACCAATAACAAATTCCAGGAAACTTTCAAAAGATATATGTAGCATTTATTGCATCAACTTGCTTTTTCTTTAAGAATATTACCTGCTTACGGATTGCATTTTCCTTGCAATTAACCGTTTGCTTTCATCGAATAAAGATCTGCCGCATGGATTTGAAAGCTCAGGAAAGAACAAGAATACAGTTTAGTTGTAAAACAAGAATCAAACCTGATTATTTTTTTTTCAATGGTCATGAGGTGAAACAGCAATTTTATGCTTGGGTTGGAGCAGAATGGTCACCACGATCACGCAAACTTCGGTTTAGAAACATCTACTATAGACCATGTGGATAACATTTTTGATTGGAAAGGGATAATTCGCAAGGAATTTGCTCCTGAAGAAGAGACCGTAAACTCTGTATTTTATATAGATGTAAGGGACAGACTTCTGAAGAGAATCTGTGTATTAGGCTTGTGTAAAAGAATAACTGGTTTCTGCTGCATGGCAATGTGGTGGCACGCAATTACACTATCATCAAGCACTTTTTAATAAAGAAGACAATCACCTCCTTATTCAATACATCTAGCATCTGCAGATAATTTTCTCTTCCAAAAAGCAAAGTTTCACAACAGAGCCATTATTTTAATAGTACTGAAAAGATTTATTTATAAAGCTATGCAATTAAAAACTTACTGTATTCTAAAAGATGAGTTCTGTGAAGGAAACAAAAAGCTGTATGAACGTGCCAAGTGCTGTGCGGACCTACAATAATTACACTTAAGATACCTATATTAAAATTTTCCAATAAAAATTTCTATATAAAGCATACGTAATACTTATATCCTTTCAATGCTTTTTTAATATTTAATTTTATGATAGCGTCGAGGATTTCCACAAAAACAAAGAAACATAATTTTAAGAGTTCCTTGAGGCAATCTACTTTGGAGAGCACTGCTTTAGCTGTTTAACTAACTTACTCATTATCAAAAATAATATTAGGCAGAAAATCCACCTTAAATTAGGCTAGGTTTATTAGAAAAAATTGTCGATTTTCAGAATAATATTTCGATTTCAATTCGTTGTCTCTGCTTCTCAAGGATCAAATGTATTTTCGTCTTAAAAGAGAGTAATTATTGCTGTTTAAAGAAGGGAAACATATGTCGCCTGACTCCCACGAAATGGATTGTTTTCGTCAAAAATATCTCGTTTGAGGAGCAAAAGTATTGTCATTTTAAAGGAGCAATTAAATACCTTATCTGATTCTCTCAAAGCTGACAGAATTTCACCAAAATGAGAAGAAAAAGCATTGCCATTTTAAGGAGAAATAGATATTTTGTCTTAAAGGAGCAAAAACATTGCTCTTTAAAGGAAAGCGACATACGTTGTCCGACTCCATCAAAATCGATCATATCAAGAAACAAAAATATCGTCTATCAAGCAGAAAAAATACCTTGGTTTCAAATCAGCAAATTACTCTTTAACAAAGAGCGACATCCATTTCTGACTCCCTAGAAATCAATAGCGTTTTCATAAAAACAAGAAGAACAAAAATGCCGTCGTTTAAGGAGCAAATATACTGCCATTTTAAAGAAAATGTGCTGTCTTATTGGCTTAAAATCGATAGAATTGTCAACAAAACAAAAAGAGAAAATGTCGTCGTTCGAGGAGCAAGAGGTATTTCTTCTTAAAGGAGCAAAAGTATCGCTCTTTGAAAAAGAACAACGTGTTTTGCCTGACTGCCCCGAAATCGATCAAAACAAGAAGCACAAGTACAATCGTTTTTAAAGGAACATATGTATGTATGTCATTTAAAGGAAAGCGGCATACGTTGTCTACCTTCTTCGATACCGATACAGTTTTCGTCAAATTAAGAAACAAAAATATTCTCATTCAAGAAGCAATGTTATCTTCTAGGAATAATACTTTTGCTCCTTGGAGAACAGCAATATATACTGTCTGACTTCCTCAAAATCGATAAAGTTTTCTAAACTAGCACCAATACAAAACTGAACTTTTTCTTGATTTTATTTTTGACTCAAACATGTATCTATTCCTGATATTCGTTAACTATACAAGTATTATCATTAATTATATTGGTTCCCTCCCGAATTTGATGTCCCTCAGACATTGCAGTCAGCAGCGTGATGATTTGTTGTGTAACATCGTTATGGTTATTATTTGAATATAAAAACTAAGGATCGAAGTCCGTTTATCACAACCTGAACTGTGATATAATTTTTTTCTTTTGTTTATTTGTAACGGAAGATACAAAAGTACAACTGATAAAAATATATCAACGACATACCGGAAATAATTCGTACCAACACCCAAACCTGAACTCACAAAATGAAAAAAGGTTACTTATGATGGGAAAAAAATATTATGAGTCATCGAACCGCGGAAACAAAAAGAATGAATAATTCATCGATTCCTTGTTCCACTGTTTTTTCCCCCATTTCTCTAGCTTTCTAGTAAAACCGTCCACTAAACCATTCAGTTTTTCGCATTGAAAGACGTTACATTTAACTTACGCAACCAAATCACCATCCACTCATTTAATCAACTAACGTGGCCTGACAAATTACAAATTCTGCAAATTGTTGCCATTCCGTGCAACATTAAACTCATTACTTACTTTGAAACTGCAATAATACGTTACTTACCTGAAGCTGGGCACTTTTGTGACAGTATTATACTAAACATTTTATAAGGACGAGTACACTTTCCTGAAAAAAAAAAATCCCAATGGACGAACATCCGCTGGATGTCATTTGATTTCTGTATTATATTTGGCTTTAGTGAAAAGGTTAAAAAAAGCTGTTTCGTCTTTTAGCCATCAAGACAGTTTCGTTGTTTTATGGTTATGAAAAATATTGTCTTAAACGATGCTTAACACGGTTTTCTTCTCCGATGAAGCTTAAATGTCGCTGTTGACGTCATCACACAATAGTATCTTACGTCATTTTCGTTTTTACACAGTTTTACGAAGCAGAGATTTTCTTTATTGAATTATATGCATTACAGTGCTATAAAGAAAGAGGATTAGCATGAGATAGGTAAAAAGATGAAAACACCAGAACACCCCCCCCCAAAAAAAAACTCCATCAACATAGAAGTATACGAATGAAACCATTTTCACGGAGTAATTTTCTGTTATTAAAGCAGCTTCGGCTCCAACTTGAAGAAAGATCACTACTCACGAATATCGATTGCCAATGTCTAGTAATGATTCTGAATTTAAATCTGCCAGGTTTCAATGATTAAGGTTTCAACAGCAGCCCAGTAGCTTGGTTCAAACATAAAGAATTAATGCAACAATACTAAGATTCCAGTCAAAATAATTTAAATATAGATGACCCACAAAATGCACAATAATTTGCATAGAATTCATTAATGCTTACCCTCATGTTCAGTCATATAGACACCGCAAAAGTTTCATAAATAATAATGAGGGAGGAGATGTGCTAATCGTTGTCAAACGCTTTGGGTACATATTGTGAATGAATGACTTTTCTTAGCGCCATCCCAGTTTGACAGACAATACCCGGTATATGGAATTCAAGGATCTGGCGCTATTCTTCTCTGACTAAAGCAAATTGGCTCATATTCGCGGGGAATTACACATGAGGAAATTAATTACACATGGGGAAAAGAACGAAAACCTACCAAATTCGCCTGGCTCTAAGCACTTGGACACGGGTGAGGCCAATTTTTCAAATGCGCTACAAAATGTTTTTTGATGTAACTTTTTTGTGTGTGTGTGTGTGTTTTAAAATCCTTTTAAAATCAACGAATTAGATTTTCTACGAAACATTCGAATATGCCTTTCATGTGATGTTTTCAAATTCTGTTACTTCCTGCATTGTATTTATTCCATTTTAATTTTAGAACATTCGAAACAAATAAGTAAAGCGGGTATATTATAAGTATTGTCTACACTCCACAGTTAAAGAATACAGCATTGTGTGAGTAATCAGTCGCCAGCTTAGTAAGAGTTTTCCTATTGTTCAAACATATATTCTGATCTGAAACTCTCCGAAGAGATAGTATTTTTTATTATTAGAATATCTTATCATCTATGATTCACTATTTTTATCTTAATACTGCATTCCAAATTTTTAAAACAGCCTATCCTGTCCTTAATCCTGATATAGTCACGCAAGAAACACATTATAGATAAAATTAGCCACGATAATCCTCGTAAAAAACTCGAAAGAGCAAACGCAGTCTGTAAAGAAAAAAAGATAAAGAAACAAACAGAACAAAAAATTTATCCTCGCCACTCATTTTTAAGATATTTATGAAACTAAATAAATAAATTTTTGAACCACAATTAGCTAAAAAAACTTTCATGCCAAATCCTGTATGAGGTAATTAGTAAATGCGAAACCTAGTTAAATGAAAAGGATGTGTAATAATGTTTTGATGGATAAATAAAAAATCGTGAATGCAGCATAAATACACATATTTAAAACTATCTAGTAAAATTACTGGTCTCAAGAGAGTTTTAAAATCAATTTACCATTAATTTTACCTAAAGAATAGCTGAGCTTAAGTTTAACTAAGATTCAGTTTAGAGCTCCAAGCAGAAATTCAGTACTCTACGTTCATGTTAATAAATTTCTACTTAATATTTTAAATACAAATTAGAAACATTTGAGCTCAATCTAGAAAACCTCAGTTAAAGTTATACAAAAGCAGCCACATATCGAGTTCGAAACAACGTAAAAGCCCAGCCACGGTGATTTCAATCAACATTTTGAAAAATGGTGCTCGAGAAAGAAGGAAACTTGCCACGAAAATGTGAGATTTAAATTAGATTTAAGACTCCAGGATATAGATTAAGATAAAAATTTAAAGAATAAAATCCATCAATAATCAAACCATAACTAAAAATGAAGTCTTTAAATTAAAAACGAAAATTTGTTGTCAAATCCTATTCATTATTCACCAAACACGTAGATTAATGAACAAAAATTAACGCCTTTTTGCGATGAAAAATCAAAACAAGTAGTTACGGATTACTTCTAAATACTAAAGCAAGACTCATTTATATTCTTCTTCAAGTACGTTCCGATAACACTCAAAGTAATCAATCAAATACATATGAAAATATATTAATACGTTCTACAAACAGCATGTTAGTCATTTTAACTACCCGCGAAAATAAATTTCTATCTTCGTGTTAAGAATAATATAAATATCAGTTAAAATATTAATTAAATTTATTTGTAGTATATATAAATATATTTTCATTCGTGTTTGATTGGTTACTTTAAGCCTTATCAGAGAGCACTTGAATATCTACGAGAGCCAAATCTATGGAAATAAAAATTAAGCTTTAAAGCAATTAAGCATTAAAGCTTTTTTCTTTGCTTTTCATCTCTTTCTGGTCCAACGGCTTGCGCGCTGATTTAACAGTTTTTATTTCATACATTACCGAATTCTAAAAGTTGGACTACTTTTCCAGTTTTCACTTATGGACTGCAAGGTGATGGGTAACTAATTACAGATCAGGAAAAGAAATTAAAGTTCAAATATAACAAATCGCTCTTTTAAAGAAAAGGAGGACAAATGCAACGTAGTGCATTCTTCAGAACTGGCGAATCCACCGGTCTTTTAGCTGCCTTATCATGGATAGCGTTGCCAAGATGTACCATTAACTATAGAGGGCGATATTACACCTGCAGGAAGAGAGGGACGGATACACACAAACAACGAAACCTCCTGCAGTACTTTATGTCCATTAAGCAACCATTATGATATAAACCTTTATTATAACTTCTCCTTTTCCTCAGTCTTCAAGATGCAAACTAGTTGGTTGAATATTTAAGTAGAGGATTATGAATGTTTTAGAGTTAGAACTTTTGGCAGCTTCGCTTGCAGATTATGTTCTATCATTCAGCTCTGTCAGTGATTATTTTGGCTTTAGCAATTTCGCTAGCCGACGTTTAAAATGTGCCATTAAAATATTGAGCAAGCTTAAGTAGACCAACTTGGGTAGTCTCCGACTACGTTATCTTGAATTTGAAATTTCAACTTACATATTATTTAACTTTCCGATGGTGGATTTTTATTTGGAAGCAAATGTAGTATCTTCTGTTTAATTTAAAGTGTGAATGAAAACATTATTTTAACCTTCGAAGGGCTTTATCTTAATATTTACAGACGGAGATTGTGATTCAATATTTCACAGTTAGGATCCTAGAATGTTACACGGAACTTGGCTATCCTGGAATTCGAATTAGCAATCAGCATTTACTAATCATTATACCGTCCAGACAGATAGTAATAAACATTTAGTCGTAAAACAAGAACTAAGAACTTTAATTAATTCTTTTTTACGTCCAAAAAGAGATTCATATAAGCTGAATTTAATATATATATGCGTGTTTGTTTAATTTGGGGCATTTTATAATTTTAGGCGAATTTTAGGAATTAAGATAGTGAAGCTTCAGCAGTGACAATCACATACAAACACATTTGCGGATTTTTTTAGTCAAAAAATTCTTTTATTCCTGGCAAAATATTGCAATGCTTTATCATATATTTATTTACTTTATTTTTTATCTTATATATTTACTTATTTATCAGTAAAGGAGGACTTGTAACAAACTTCTTCGTACTTCTCATTTTCAAACTGGGATGTTTTTCTTTCATAAGCCAAAATAACTAACTAGATAAATAAGGCTTCAATCAATTACTTTTAAAAAGCAATATTTTTTTACAGATAAAACTGATAGCTCGATTAAGAACATATAAATAAGGCTTCAATCAATTATTTTTAAAAAGTAATATTTTTTAGAGATAAAATTGATAGCTTGATTAAGATCAAATCTTGCGTAAACATCTAAAGTACTTTCTTTGACATGAATTATGAAAACCAGAAAATAGAACGTACTAAGTAAATAAAAAAATAAATCGATTTTTATCAGACAATGTTCCAATAAAAATTTCCGAATCAGATTTTCGGGTGATCTATTTCTGCAGATCGAAGTATCTCATATAGAGAGTTAATAATATAGTAGATTAATTCTTATTAACTCTTACGTTTCCATTTAAAAAATTCGATAAGAGATAACTTTATTTAATCTTGCTGTGAAATATTTCAAGGTGTAAAGATTATACAGGTTGGCTCGTAAAAGAATAGCCCACTTTCATATGCCATGCTGTTTGGAAAAGGCCAGACTGTGGTTTCTTCCTTTCTATCTGCTGGTTATCTGTCTGTCCTACGACCTTATATCACCATAAAAGCACTGTTTTAGCTTTATTTTACCTTCCTATTTGCCCTCTCTGTGCACATTTCCTCAAAAAGATGGTGACCATCTTGTCATGTTATCGCTGGTGGCAGGCTCTTCCTGCTTGCTCCTTGTAATATATTTTCAAAGCATACTAAAATCAGATACTTTCCGAAGACTTTAAAATATTTTCTGATTTTTTCTAGTGTTTATTATTTATCGTGGCCCTACGACCCCGTCAAAGTGCCCACGACAAAATAGCCCATGATAAAACAGCCCAGTACAAAATAGCCTAAATATAATAAATAGCCTAAATATAATAATAACTATCTTATTTCTAATTTCAGTTCTAGAATCTTTTATGCAAATATCGACTTCTTATATCATTGAACAAAATTCACATCTAGCTTTAGAACCTAAAAATAACTAAAAATATTTTCCGTGCTTTATATGCTTTATTAAACAAAAACAAAGCATGTGAGACTGGCAGAAGTAACACAATCAGTGTTTATTGGCCCTTACATTTCAAAATTATTGCGATACTTAGATACGTTTTTGAGCAAAACACGTAAATCTTCTGTAATTTATAGGCCAGAGGATATCATACGTTTGTATGCCGTAACAACTTGCATATGGAAATGATTACTATAGCACCCTACTTAACAAATGGTTGTGGAACATTTTTTTAATAAGCCAGTACATGTAAGTAAAAGTACAACATCAGATTTGACCGTTAAATTTTTTTTACAATGTATTTGAGTGCAGGATGTAATTACTGATTTATACATATGTCGTGACACTCTTTTATATCACTTGCATATATTCAGATATTAAAAAATATAAAAACTGTTCGCAGGACCCAGTTCAGAACCCTTTTATTTAGTTTATTTTGTCGGAGCTATTTTGTTGGGATACACTCTTTTATACAAAATCTTGGTTCTAATACAAAGAACATTTTAGAATTTTTTGTTTTTTGTTTTTTTAAATCCAGAAGACTAAGTTTGTACGGTTCATTCGAAGAATAAAAATAGCGATTAATTGCATCAAGTCGTCTTGATCGGTACAGTAGTTAGTGATACTAGCTGTCGTATAGGTGAGCCCGGGTTTGAATCTCAGAAGAAAGCTCGTATGTTTAAAAGTGCGGTTAAATTTTTAAACCTGGTTACACTTCTAATATACTGTCAAGCCGAAAGTACTCTCCAGAGGTCTGTAACAGAAAAAGATGGACTTCCAAAATACCCTCCCCCCCTCCAAGGTATTCTTCTTCGAAACTGAGATGGAACTCCCACGTATTCACTACTATAATTCTGTCACCTCGGGTGGTGCACTCTGGGCATCATTGCCCCTGATGAGACGGTTAAATGACCGATGCGTATTTACCATTCCCAATAAATTTATTAAGTTGCAAATGTCTGGTCATTTGGAGCAAAAACAATAAGAAGTGTGTCAATAAATACAGACTGTTGTTATGTAGTGATTTTTGGTTAGTTTAGAATTATGGATTAATGTGTAGTTAATTACAGTTATTTGTTAATTAATTATTGAGTGAGTAAATTATATACATTAATTTATGCTTATTCTAAATTTTTCTTCACGAATTGTATTGCTTATGTTATTGAATCAATTATCTTTATACGAGTTAAACATAGTTCTCATTTTTACGTTACGCGTTCGACAGTATTAGCTTTCGGGAAAGGAGACAATGGGAAATCGGTTGCTTTCTGCGTAATATTTGAAATTTAAAAATACTTCCTTTTTATTCACATGGATGAAATTTATACCTCTTAAAGAAAAAAAATTTACCCTTCTTATGAACCTACTTTCATGACTGTACGTTGCCCCGTTGGAGAATTATGCCCATTTAATTGCTAAAATTGTTGAATTTCGTGTTTAAAAATTTACTCTGCTATAAGCGTCGTTTTTGAGCACTTTCTCGTCAAGGTCATGTACTGCGTCCGGTTGCGTGGTAGGTTTGTCGCATTCTTTCCCTCACCCCTCCTTGTTGGCGAAGGGGGTGGCGAGGGTGGAATTTTTTTTGGTGTGAAGAAGGAAAAACTAAGTTTTCGCAGCACTGTTTTGTGTTTGGCGAGATTTGCATACTAATTCACCAAATTTGGTGATTTTCGAAAATTCTGGATTCTGGACGATTAAAATCGTCATGCAAGGCCATGCTCAGCCTTTTTTGCCTTGGATTCGCAGCTGTAGAAGCACGTTATTTTTTCTTCCTCTGGAAGAGCCGGAGATGGGAAATAAGATAAAGATGAACATCTAAAAAATCACTTGAAGTTTACTCCTCCGCACTTTACCATCCCCGTGTTGGAGTCGAGAATGTTGTTTTTTCCTCATCGAATTAATACGTTGACACCATAGTGGATGCAACTTGAATCCCGCTATCCGGATCCTGCCTGATCGGTCACTTAGATCCGAGTACTACCATCAACTCGCCTGGATGAGAATAGACGGAAAAGGGAGGAACCTTTAGGAGCTCTTGTTTTGCTGCACGAATGCACTTTACCATCTTCATAGTGTCTGATCCAAGTGTCCAGATTTCTCGCCGGACTCCCTCGTTCAACATCTGCGAAGGACTGGTCGTCGGCAGAGCCTTGTTCAACACCTGTTATGAATGGGACATCCGGAAAAAAAAATCTATAAGATGAGTTAATGCTTAATTAAATTTTCAATTCTTCCCTTCAAGTGAGTTCAACCTTTTGATTGTTAATTTCACCTGAAATTTAGTACAGCTTGCGACTTAAATTCCGTGAACATGTTTCCTAAGTAATATGGTAATTTAAAATTTTTTTTAAGAGATTTGATTATTTGAAGTAAATTTTCCAGTGATGAATTATTAATGTAAGGAGTAATTATATGTGTATTTAATTTCCAATTAAATTCTATTTAACTTTTAGTCAAGGTTTTTCTGCTGGATCTTAAATCCAGGCTGTGTATTTAAGCAACTGCTGCACTATTAATCTATTTAGGACTTTTAACTTTAACTTGGAATGTAATTAAAATTTATATATAATGAATTAAGACAGGATATTAAATTTGTTAACTTATCTAAATTTTACCTTTTTACTTTAAGTTGTTACTATTTTTGGTTGAGAATTAACTTTAACTTTTGCAAATTAAGGAACGATTAAAAATTTAAATTCTACTTTACCTTTAATTGAGTAATTGAATGTAGGGTTAAATGTAATCATTTTTCTCCAACGGGTCTACATGAGTATGTAATATTTTTCTAACTGCCTAAGGGATTTGCTAAATTTATGTATGTAATTTTTACCTGAGTAAATTAAGAAATTTCTTGAACTAAGTAATCTCTATCAATATTGGTAAAGACACCATGCTCGGTGATTCATTAAATTCCTGTGTATTTTTATGCTGGCCAGCAGAGTTTGATAACTGCATATGAAAATTTAATATTAATTTTTACGGTGTAAATTTTTGATTAATTCATCTCGGTGCATATTTGAAACTAGCAATATATATTATAATTCTAAATGCATTATTTTAAATAGTTGTCACTTGAACACACCATAGATCTAGAAATTTAAGTTGAAAGATTGAGTGTCTTCCTTTAATGCTGCAATAAATATCCTTGGTTATATATATATAATTGATTCAGAGTTTTTCTTATGATGACTTGTGTGAATGTTTTTCTTAACACCAGTACTCCTGCTTGGTCTTAGGGGTTGTTCGGGTTAGTAATACACAACGCAAATGAGATTTTGGTTTTTGATATTATTGTAGGCTAATTATTGTAACAGTTAGTATTTAACATTTGGTACCACAACATTTGGTGACGTGAAAATTGCCACAGAACAATTTGGTGCCGCGACAATTGCCTCACAACACTGTTACTTTAAAATAAGTACTTCAAGGTCATAGCGACTCTCTCCTCATTTTTGATCGTCACGTGTCTTGTCATCACTGCACAGAGATAATTAGGGGACTTTAGCAAATTGGAGGGTTCGAGCATTTTCCCGCAGCAGCTGTTGACTTGGTTTGGAAGGAAGAAATATCCTTGAAGTGCGTATTCTAAATAACAGACTAAAGAATTAGTGATCGCGAGATATGAAATAAGGATAAAAAAACTTCTCCCCTGAAGAGAAAAAAACTGAAACCAAAAATCTCGTCCGTAATACTCCAGTAAGAAGAATCATGTTTTGCTAATCATCATATAGCTGTTTCGAGAGTTTGAAATTTCCCAGAAAGAAATAAATACGTAACTGACCATTGTTTGAACTTTAAAACAGAAGTAAATAATAAAGACCTATTAGATTAAAAATATTAAGTAACATGGGAGCAATTTTGCTAGAATTATTTTGAATTACATTTAAATATAAATAAATGAGAAAAATATTCTAAAAGAACAGAAGTTTCCATTGTTTACTGGTGTTTAAGTTATAAGGTATTTTCTTCCTCCTTTCTGCGTTCCTTCTTGGCGTAACGAGGCGTATTTCAAAGGTCCAGGTTCAAGTCCCAGCGAGGACATTGTTCTTTTCTCATATCTCCGGCTTCAAAATATTCTAATGACTCTACAGTGTCACCCAAATGAAAAGGTGGTGGATGATGATTCTTCACCACCAGTATTTGGCGATTGAGTCCCCTAATCCCCAGTCGCCCTTTAAAAGGTATTTTCTAATTCCTTCCAGCATGCCTTCGTGGTGTAACGGCTAGCACACACGGCGCGTATTCGAGAAATCCAGGTTCCAATCCCAGCGAGTGCATTGCTGATTTTTCAGCTTCGAGCATAAAAAAATCTTGTAGTTCTACAGTGGTGCCCGAACTAAAAGGTGGCGGATGATGCTGCTTCACCACCAGGATTTGGCGAGAGGGTCCTCTAATCCTCAGAGGTCCAGGTCGAGTCCCGGCAAGGGGGCATTGCACATTTTTCATGTCTCCTGCTTCAAAATAACAGGATGACTCTACAAAGTAATAAGACGGATATAAATACGATTTTATACCCGCAGTTGCATCGTTTTTATTCAATGCAAAATTTATATAAATATCAATATTCTTTTTTTAGTATTTTTACAGAACTCAGATAGTTAGAACTAGCGTAAATTACGCATACCTATCTGAACTTTTACTAACAATTTAACAAAAATATATTACTTGGACCTTCCTGTTTCGAATAGACTCTTATTGTATAAAAAAATTAACAAGTCTCATCTTAATCTAATTCCAAAAGTAGTAATTCTAAATTCCATAGTAAATCTAATTCCAAAAGGAGCATTAAGTGTGAATTGATTGAAGTTTAAACATGAAATTTATTCACATAAATTATCCTACTGCAGCTTTTTTTAACTAGTGAGCCTTATTATATATTTATATAAATCGTACAGTTCCAGCTTTTTATTACTATTGCTGTATTATTGCCATATATTTAAATAGTACTATTGCACCTTTAAATATCAAATTAATTGTGTTTATTCACTTCTGTGACCAGTTTGCAACACTTATACTTACTTATTATTCACACTTCTGTGTTGCAACACACAGAGACGATACTATTTCAAACCCAGGTTTAGCATGTCATCTAAAGCATGACATGTAAGGACATGTAAAATCCGTTGATCTGGAACTCCTTCTCTAGAAGTTAGTGATAGGGTAAAAAAAGCATTAAGCTTTCAGATGCTTTCACCTGTACTTAAAAATATTTCGCGAGTTTGCGAATCGATACTGGATTATAGATTCCCAAACTGATGAAAACACTGTACTATGCTAAACAGTCTTACAGTAACCGACAGCATCCAGACTCTAAGACCAATCACATAAGCACTCATTTTTCAGTCTTCAATTCTTCGAGATGCAACAAATATACAAGATTTTCAGTTTGACTAAACTAGTCACGATTTGGCAATGACGCAGGACATAAAAAATGTCACATGAAATGAATTTAAAAAATCTGATGTGGACATAAACATTACTTTCTTCTGTCCTTATTAAACTGTTCACATTTTTTTGCTGCGCTTCATTAAAACTTATTTCCTCGAATCATTCTAACTTAATTAACTGATCCCTAAAGGCAAGTTGAAAATGGCATCAAAAATTGCAAATTCTGCTATTAAATATTCAGGTCAATTTTTGTCCTACGGGAATCAAACTTCTTGTATTTTTATTTTTTCATAACGAGTGTAACAGTTTTCCAAATATAAGTACAGGCACCGAAAGACCGCATTAAAAGTTATATTTCGTTACTTGTCCAAAATTAGCTTTTTTTTTAAATATGAATATTTTCGTCACATAAAACACGTCGGTCATTGGAAGTACATGTCTACGACTAACGACTGTGAAAACAAAGGCCGGATAAGGATTTTAGCCTGGTAAGGGGATGTAGGTTTGCCGACTGAATAAAAAAGGGAGGTGCATAACTAGATGTTATAGCAGTTCCATATACAAAATTTCAACGTTCTACTATAAATCTTTTTCGAGTTAGTGCGAAATACGTACATACGGATGTGCGTAAAGAAGTCACGAAAAAATTCATTTTACAATCTGTCCATTTATTCTCCCCGTGCGTATTGTTAACATTGATTCAAGAACTGCCAAAATGAACATTTCCGTTTGATTTTGAAACCTGAAATTTTTCGCGATTACAATACTTGCTTTACTTCGTACAAGGAAGTAAAAAGTGTGATTAAAAATACAAGTTACAACAGACAAATCAGCAACATATGGTAAAGCGACAGTTATTTTATATCTTCACAGACATCCAAAGAAAAACTACATTGCTGTAAAAACTTGGAAGAAACAAATACGACAGACAACTTGTACAAATCGGAGCTGAACGTAAATCACATATCTCCCCTCAATAGCGCGGGAGAAAATTACGGAAATAATAATAATAAAAAATGATACCCTCAGGCGGACTTAAATCAAGTTCCTTTACCCCCATCTCTCCGCCATTTTGTATATCCTTACACCGGAGGATGCAAAGAAGGCAGGCGAAATCTTTCAAGTCAAAGACCCCCACGTGGATTTGGAAAGATGAAGTCATTTGTATTATTATCATCTTTCAGTTCATTCGCATTCAGCACTCGAGAGACAGTGTTTTCGACTGACTGTGTGAGCAGCCTGAGGGTTTGTTCAGTAAAATTCTGCAAACGTAAGGAAGGCGATAGTATTAAGGAAAGAACCTGCAGCAATAATTCGGATGATGGCAACATTAAACCTATACATATTAGAATAGAAAGCAAAGAGTTAAGTACTTAAATAAGTGTTGTCGAACTCGAAGCTCAGATCGTATCATGGTTAGTGATGTCCAAGATCACTTCACTAGTGTAATTCATGACATTTTGATCAAACATTTATTGCATGAAATTAAACCCACTTTTCCCGGATCACTTCTGTGTCTGAATCACTTTTTAAATTGTTGCTATCAAATGTTCTCGCGATGTATTACTTAAAAAATTAAATTATGCAAAATTTGTATGTGTAATATGTACGTTCTTTGTATTGTGGAAAAACGACAGCATCTAATACGTATATAAGAATTATATACGTAATCCTCCACCTGAATATGGGCAAATCGATTCTCGAATTTTGAATTTTGAATTTGTTTTTGATTTATTTCATATTTTGTACAAACTTAACAAACTCAGCGATCTGATTGTGAAAAGCGATAACACTGTTCGAAATAAAACACTTTTATACCCAGCGCGCAATGCTGTTGCCATTCGCCAAAAATGTAAGATATTTATCTTCGAAATTTCAGTCCGCAAGTTCAGCTATTCGAAAGCTATGCGTTGCCACTGCCTTAAATAGAATCTCCATGCAACAAACGTGTTGCCGTTCAGTAAAGCGTCAGATGTTTAATATTACAATTTAATCTGAGTAACAAACCAAGAGATTGAAAAGCAATAAAAGCAGTCTTTACAAATATTTTTTCTACTTTTTAATCTGATTGATTTAAATAAAAATGCATTTAAAGTATGGGACGTCTAATTGGAAATATGTATTTTTATGAAATGAGGCTATCTGGATTCATTAAAATCATTTTATACCATTTTCTTTTTTATGATATCTCTTTTAGGGGGCTGACCGAATACAGCGAGTATGAAAAAAATGTATGGCAGTCCCTAACACACTGTCTACAATGTACGGCAGTCCTTAACACACCAAATGCATGGCGAATTTTAAAGATATGCTGTTTTTAAATATTTGTGATTTTGCTGTTGAATTTTATGTGGCGTAAGAGCGAAGAAAGCGATTCTTTATAATAAATTCATTTTATACTTTTTTCTTTTTTATGATAGCTCTTTTAGGGAGCTGGCCGAATACAGCGAATATGAAAAAAATGTATGGCAGTCCCTAACACACTGTCTATAATGTATGGCAGTCCTTAACACACTAAATGCATGGCGAATTTTAAAGGTATGCTTATGCTGTTTTTAAATATTTGTGATTTTGCTGTTGAATTTTATGTGGCGTAAGAGCGAAGAAAGCGATTCTTTATAATAAATTCATTTTATACCTTTTTCTTTTTTATGATAGCTCTTTTAGGGAGCTGGCCGAATACAGCGAATATGAAAAAAATGTATGGCAGTCCCTGACACACTGTCTATAATGTATGGCAGTACTTAACACACTAAATGCATGGCGAATTTTAAAGATATGCTGTTTTTAAATATTTGTGATTTTGCTGTTGAATTTTATGTGGCGTAAGAGCGCAGAAAGCGATTCTTTATAATAAATTCATTTTATACCTTTTTCTTTTTTATGATAGCTCTTTTAGGGAGCTGGCCGAATACAGCGAATATGAAAAAAATGTATGGCAGTCCCTAACACACTGTCTATAATGTATGGCAGTCCTTAACACACTAAATGCATGGCGAATTTTAAAGATATGCTGTTTTTAAATATTCGTGATTTTGCTGTTGAATTTTGTGTGGCGTAAGAGCGAAGAAAACGATTTTTTATAATAAAGCTGAAAACACACACAAAAAAAATATTAGCAGGATTTAGTCCAAGAGCAAACTGGAAACCAACGATGATAAGTGCATAAAAACCTTAAAATGTCCCCTCGTGCGAAGTTAAAATCTGAATCCTTTTATATCGTCTTCCGTTATTTTTTATTGTTAAATGGTGTTTGAAACATTGTTTGTCCTCCTCACTTCTTGTTAAGGAACATAGCCAGTAACTGTTTTTTCCACAATAGCTGGATTATTTACCACATCTTTTCTAAAATGAGCAATTTTAATTATTACGTACACAGAACTAAAAATGACTGTCGCAACACCTCGTAATTATTCCTCAATTTCGAGATATGTAAATCTGGCAGTTCCAGAAAGGGATTTATAGTCGACTGAACATGCTGATATGCATGAAAGCCAATAACTATCTGAAAATCGCATTATTCTAGGGTGCTTTAAGTTCAGTGTTACTGGTACTGCGAATACTTCTAAAGCAGTAGTAAATTGAAGGGGCTGAATAGGATGTTTTTAAAATTTGATTACAATTCACTGCTATTATTATCTTAAATAAGAACATACCGATTTCTAAAGAACAATCGTGGTTAAAATATTTTCAGAATTCTATATCTTGAAAACTGAAACAATGAAAACGAAACCCGAAATAATGAAAGCGAAAACTGAAAACTTTTAAAGATTTGGCTAGCATTAAGCCTGTATTAAAAATGCACCGTTCAAAGAATCGTGAAAATCATTAGTAAAATTGCTATCAGAGTTTGAATGAAATAGATTCATTATTTTACCGAATTTTTTAAAATGTGACTCCCATTATATAGAGAATATCAAGCCATATACAGAAAATCGACTTTTCACAACCATCTCCCGAACGGTATTACTGTATGGTATCAAAACAAAGGTTATGTCTTCTAGCCCGGCTGAAATAAATGTTTATGGGCACCTTAAGGAGCCTCCTTACTTCGGCTTTCCTTGTTTCGCCTACAATTTATTCTGGAGTAACTTAAAGTAAGGGAACTTCACCTTACAGTGTCCCCTTCCTCCAACGTCTTCTTACCTGCTATAATGAAAACCTAAAAATAAAACGATTTTTGATGATCTCATCCAGAACACCTGAAGAATGGGGGGAAGAGCTTAAAATAGCACGATATTTATTGTCATCTCCAGAAAGCCTGAATTGGTAAAGCCCGAAATAAGACATCAGGATTCTATTATATTGTTAAGGATTTTGTATATATGTAAATAATTTTAGTGATATCATATGTAAATTGTAGTATCTCTTCTATAATGTAACATGAAAGGCCTCAGGATGCGAAGCATCGACAGGAAATTAAGGTCACTGCGGTAAACCCATTTGCGGTTATCTCGCCAAATTGGTGCAATAGCGTCAAGCTGGAGATGGATTTGACGACTAATTTTTGTTGCCAAATTTGGCAATCATTTGGTGACATTTGGGTTCGATCCCTGTGTAAATGTAATTGGTCTGATTCCTATGTAACTGTTCTGTAAACGGTCCTGCGTAATTAACTATGTACGCCTTCCAGTCATTTTGCGAAATCGAAGATATTGGAAATTTCTCAGCAGACGGAGGAAAACTATGTACTACCGAAGACAGCACCAATTTTCAGTTTAGTTTAAGAGTTAAGAGTTTAGAGTATTCAAGAGATCACTGCGCGAGCTTACGCATTTGAAGCCCTTGTATTCCCTATGTTCAACGTTCTTAATAGTTTTAAGTGGTAACTACTAATTGTGCTCTGTCGTACTGAGAAGAGCTGTACGAGTACTTTCGGGTGAAATGTTCCAAAATTGTTAAGTGTTTTTAGTAAAATAAATTTTATCCAGCTATCATCAGCTACTTGCGCATTCAATCCATTTCGAACATGAACGCATATAACAATATGCTTGCAGCACTTTTACAATAACGGTACATGGAATGGAATGGAAACTTTCTTTTGTTGCGAGCATTTATCTATAAAATGCACAACTAACGTGAATAGAAAAGCATACATTCATACTTCTAATTCAGTTTGGGTCCATAGAAATGCTTGCTTACATAACTGCAAAGCACACGAACGACTTAACTACCGTGTGCTCTCCTGTACTCAAATAGCAGTAGAAATGAATTCCACTGTAAATAGCTGTAGAACTGGGTCTTATGCATCTAATTATACATAGAAATGTTAAACAGTAAAATAAATAAATAAACAAGAGAGATGCCGTTGCATTTGTTGCTGTCAGCAAAATGTAAAGAATTTCAGTTCTTGAAATAAATGAATAAATAAGTTTTGAAAAAGTTGTCGTAATAAACATTTCTGAGTTTATTGTTTGAATGAAATATATTATTACAATTGATTATAAAAAAGAAGCATCCAAAAATGCATATTATATATCCCCTACTAAATTATATTTTCGTCTGTGGTTTCGTTTTTTGTCATTTAAAATTTCCCTTTTCTTGCATATCTTTTAAACGTTCAAAAAATGCATATTACTGATTACAAACTAAGCTATACTTCCTTTTACAGATACGTTATTTTAAAATTTTCGTTTTAAAAAAACTTATCCTGATGTATTTTCAATAAGAAATAAATTATTTTTGTTATAGTGTATTTCATAGTTTCAGCAACTACATTACTAATAAATAAATTCCCAGCTCATGAAAAGCGAAAAAATAGATGATTTAGAATAGATATAATATTATAAAATGCACTTTTTCAATAGGCAGAGAATGTTTGCACATTTTTAGAACGATTTCGGAGCAGTTTAGTTAATGTTTAATATGTAAAGAGTATTGTTTTAGCCTTTTTTCTGAACTATAAGTCTGCACCATGATTTCCATGATGAAGGGCTTTTCGTACATTCTCCAAGGGTACTGATTTCCATTTCTCTTACACTACTTTCCAGAGTCCATCAATCGGTGGGGTTTGCACTGAGAAAGAGAGACCAGAGCCCAATCAAGAGGCCACAGGCATAATAGTCCATAGGCGAAACGTCAAGGGGCTGTGCAGAAATATGTTGAAAAAGCATATATGCAATACCTCTATTAGTCTTCATTTTGCATGGAATGCAGTGGTACTTTTAAAAGTATGACTTGTTGCTTTGTCTTCATGGAAGTTTCACTCTTTGAAAGTCATTGAGATTTAAAAAAATGGAATTTCTATAAATATCGGACGTAAAACTTGCTCTTGTTAGTACGTTAAACTGATTTTAGCATTTTTTTTCCAAAGACCTTTGCAACTGATTTCTGCGTCGGAGGATTTTCTCTTGTTGCCAGTGTTTTAGTTTTAGAAACACTGAAAACAATAAGTACTTGTTTTTTATACATTGGTTTGGAGCTTTTTTTTCCATGTAGAAGTAATGACTGACGGTTTTTCCTTTTCCGATTAATAATATTGTTTATTCTACATTCAGAAATTTTAATACCATGCTTTCATAGCGTTTCTGAGTTATAGAATAGGAATCCTTTAATCCACCGCTTGTTTACAAGCGACATCTTGAAATAATAAATTTAAAAGTACCAGGCAATATTTCACATTGCAAATAATAAGCTTTAGCCAAAAATTTTTAATCCAAAACATTTCTTTAAAATTCTTCATCGAGACAGTTCTAAAGCTGTTCGATGAGACCCTCTGTAGATCTCTGCAAATCTACACATCTACACCCTTCGTAGATCATCTGAATGCAATACTTATTCACAACTGAATTGATAAGAAACGTATTAAATAACAACAAATCTTTAAGCAGATATTTTGATAAACGTTTGTTTGTCACAGTTTTTGCGGAGAAGGAAATAAATCTAATGGTAAATGGACGAAAAAGAAAGTAACCATAAAGCCTATGGTCTCACCGAATTTTTCATAAATGTCAAAATGCATGCAACTCTTTTACCAAATTTTTTCCGTTTCGAAATGTCTGGTCATATATTTTCCTACATTTCAAGAAACCTTTAACTCATTTTTTACAATGTTTTTTTCTCTTAAAAATTGCCCTTTTGCTAGAAAATGACCATCAATCTTACAACTTACCGGTAAGTTTCTTTCAAAGTGGCCCTAGTGCACGTCCTATAACAATGAAAAAAATTACGTAAAATCCTCAAGTAAGTTTTAATGTATTTTATATCCTTTTTAAATAAGAATATTTTAAATACATTATTTTGAATATTTTTCTGTATATAAGACCCCCTCCCAAAAAAAGTACTCCTTTGCTGAAAAAAATAAGAACGAAATTTACAAACTTTCATTTTCGTTAAGCGCTTAGTTCTTCTTTACAAAGGAACCTCGACAGTCTGAGGTAACTGGGACCACATTAACTACCTCGGATAATCGAAACTCGGGTAACATAGACTAAATTTTAAATCATGCCAATTTTTCTTCCGAGAAGATTTTCTAAACTTTAGACGGCGACCAACGGCTGAGCGGGATAGGACATTGAACACTGGTAGTTTGACCTGGTTTCGAACTCACCGAGCGAGCGGACTGCATGGACGCTTTAGTGGATTTCTTTGCTTTTAAAAGGGGTTCGAAACAGTTTCCCTTAGAAAAATCCTCCATTAAAGCATTCCTTTCCTCAGCAGATAGCCCTGGTGGGCAAAATCAAACTACCCAATTCCGAACTTTAAATTCTAAATATAAGTGCGTAAGTACATCAGCTAACATTTTTTGAATCTTTTTTATTAGTAAATAAAATTTAATCCCATCAGTTTAAAAAATAATCTACACAAGATTCCATTTTTTGACAAAAGTATTCAAGAAAAAACTGGAGCAAACAAACTCCATCAAAACTTACGCAACTTGTGAAATTTTATCAAATTCCTTACAAGCATTTTGATGAGACTTATTGAAAAAAATTCGCTTGCCTTTCTTTCTGATAGTCGTATAATTCTATCAGAAGCTGCATGATCACGCCTGTTTCTATCAGTTACAGAAATCACCAGAAGGTTGCTCTAAAAATTAAAAAAGCTTAAGGCTTCAAATGGCTAATTTTCTCATCGTCCGTTATCGTCATTCTCAAATCACTCTCATCACTGTACTTTTTATTGCTATCCTGATTACTACACTAATTACTTTCGTTACTGAAAACCTTGGTTTGCTGTTTTCTGCATTCATCACTTCAAAAGGTTATCTTTTAAGTAATTGATTAGGTTATTTTAAATTCGGTAAAGTATACGTGGGCTATTTGCTTAACGGTAGGAATAGCTTCGTGCTTGCTTTGATGTTTCGTCAGACAAGTGAAATAAATCATAACAACAAAGTAGGAGTGCAACGTTTTCTACAGTGTCGGCGGCAGGACTTTTCGTGTAACTTTTCACTTTTTTTTTTCATGTTTTCTACAGTGTTGGCGACAGCATTTTTCGTGTAACTTTCGTGCAATATCATGATCTGCACTAATAAACTTCTCAAAACGAACACCAGTTCGCAACGTCTTGTAGAATATTCCATTCATCATATTCTATTTGTGGCGAATATTCCATTCGCCATCGCCATAATGTCGATTGTGGAGCAATGTGCTGGATACGTACTTGTGATGGATACGTTTCAAAGAATACAGTGTATTCGGTGAGGTATTCAATTAAATGGGATGAAACATTTCTTAACTCAGACCTAGCAGAGCATCAACAAGGGGGGGATACGAAAAACTTATGAAAGTTCGTGTTAAACGGAAAAAAATCTAATGTGGCAACGGACTAAAAAGTAGTTCGTAATTCGTGCTAACCGAAGTTCTGTTAACCGATAAAACTTCCTATGATCAGGAACATCATTGCCAAGACAGGAATTTTGTTCATATTAACCGAGTGTTCTCCTTAAATGAATTCGTGTTAACTGGAGGTTACTGTATTAATATGCTTAATTTTTCCGGGGCAGCAACTGAAGTGATTGCCTAGGGCGCCGAAAATGTTACAGCCGGGCCTAAGCAGCTTGCGGTTAGACCGTTGCAGTTGTACCAAGTAAAAGAATTAGGGGCGGCGAAACTTTTAAAACTGAGAAACAAAACCGAGCAGAAGAATTTAGAATTCGCAGAGTCTACACCAGATGGCAAGAGCTTAGCGCTATCCTCTGGCTTGGTATGGTAAAGTACGGATAAAGAACACTTTTGGTGCGGGTTTGTAAAAAGTATCGCTATCAAAAGTACTAAATGTAGTATCAGTTGTGACAAACAGCTCTTGCCCGCGGAGAAAAAAGGGTTGTTTTTAAAAGCAAAAAAACGTGCAGTGTTCAGCAAAATATAAGTAAGAGTAAAGGTTCAAAAATATTTGAATAAATTAATAAACTAAATATATTTTAAAGCGGGAAGGAAAGCGTGTTGGAAATAGGAAGGTGGGGGGAAGGGAGGTTGAAAAATTCAGCCCACACCGTATTGCGCTGTTATGTCTTACGCAGGCATGCCATCTGGTGGCAGTTATTGAAAATAAAATGTTCTGAAGAAACAACAATGGAATATACGATATTTTGGAAGGAATAGTGTAGATAATATATATATATATATAAATTAATTTTTAAAATACTGTTTATAATATCGTATCATCACTAAAAATGCAGAAAAATTACAAATAAAATTACGCACGTTTCAATTTAAAATGCCACTGACTACCGAAAACAAATTCTACGCATTCTGGAGCTGATATTTGCAGGATTCTTTCAAAATGTAGAAAGAGATCGACTTTTTTTCTTTTACTTTTTCTAATTAAGTTAATGCCGATATGTAAGGTTGAAATGTTAGTAGTTTTAAAATTCAAATTAGCTTTCTTGTCTTTCTTCTTTTATGAATAAATGAAAGTAATGAATACCAAAAAGTTAGAATACCTTTAACCCATTAACTGCCAGATTTTTTTTAAATATTTTTTTAATATATAGTTACGTATTTACATGTAAACCAATGTAGTACATTAAATTTTACAATACAGAAAAAAAAAATATGTTTTTTATGGATTTAAAAATCAATCCCCATTTGGGGATCACGGTACATTGCATGTAAATAACTGTAAATTTTTTTAAGAGTGCCATGGAATAACACATTCTACGTGTAATCCTACATCACACTTCACGCACTGTTTCCGAACATTTTTTTTACAAACCGCACATTTTCTTTGTTTTCCGTCCAATGTTCTTTCTAAATAATGTCCTTGAGGATTTTTTCTTACGTCTTCTGGTACGCGCTTCTGTGAACTCACACTGTACGATGGTCGTCCACAATTTTTCGGGTCAGACACGGAATGTAAATTCAAATAGAACCGTGCAACTTCTCGTCTGAAATTTAATAGCGGCATTTTTCCATTAGCAATACAATATATTGTATGAGCATTAACTAGAGCCACATCCACTGCATTAGTGAAAATAGGAAAGTACCATTTTTTGCCTCTAATTTTTATCCTATACTTTTGTACATTCCAGTCAAGCTTGTCAACACCTCCCATGTTCTTATTGTAATTTATAATGGCATTGGGTTGTGGAATTAATATTTTTTTTTCTCAGCCCTAGACCATCTCGGCACACGTCCCAAAGGTAAAACTTCCAAATGATTTGATAACATTTTAACAATGCTGTTATCTTTCCAAACAAGACCAAATATTCCATTTATTTCATCATATCTATAATCAAAAGCCCCTCTAAATTCTTTCTTCATTTCCTTATCTGTTTTTATAGGGCACTTATTCATCCTATTACATCTCACCGTTCCTGTCGCAGGTATATTTCTCTCTTTTAGATTTTTCAGCAAATCAAAACTTGTGAAAAAATTATCGAAATAAAAGCAGTGTTCCTCTGGTTTGTCTATGGTTGCTATCTTATTCAATATTACTGACACACCTAATCCATAAGTATCTCCTTCTAAATTATCTTCTTCTGAAATTCTACTTGGCTTACCTTCATAGATGTCAGCATTATAGCAATATCCGGTCACACCACAACACATTGCCCATTGCTTGAACCCAAAGCGAATGGGCTTTCCTCTAATAAACTGCTTTAGAAAATGATGACCATAATAACGTACCATTTGTTCATCAATACATATGTTATACGAAAATACGCCGAACTGCATAAATGCTTTATTCAGCTCATCCAAGATTGGTCGTATTTTAAATAATCTGTCTTTGTTTCCATTTATTAGTGGTATATTTGTATTGTCACTGAAATGTAGATTTCTTTTTATTTCAATATAACGATTTTTCGACATACATTTCCTTACAATTCCAATATCTATATCTTCTTCTTCTGACCAATACATCTGCTCTTGAGGCAAAGAGTGATATCCAGTTAACAGTAAAAATCCCAAAAATTTTTTGAAGCAGTCTGAAGAGAGCGTAAATTGGTGACGATTATTTTGAGTTGCATAAGATACACTTTGCTGTACGATGTGATTTACTAGATCATCTGTGAAGAACATTTCAAAAATTTCTACTGGTCTTTTATCTTTTACTCTTTCTATCATGGTCATTCTACGTTGCTCGCACTCTTCTTCTCCCTGACTAGAAATGTTGAATGATGCTCTTTCTCTTTTCCACCTTGATATGGGTTTTTCTTTTTTAGGTTTCTTTTTTCTTTGAACAGTAACTTCTTCATTACACCTACCGCCATGAATTTCTAATGAACCTGGAACATCGTTTGGAATTGTATCTTCCAGAATGTTGTCATCTATATCTTCTAAATCAGACACATCATCCGCTCTATCTGGTGGTAATTCAACTATGTCAATAGTACCTCCTGGGTCATCATCATCTGTCAAATCAAGATCATTGTCCCAATATTCTTCAAGCTCTCTTAGCGTTGAAAATTTTCTTCTACTCATGATTATCCAAATGAAATAAAAAAATATTTAAAAAACACAAATTATAATAATACTGACATTTATCAAAATCCAACCATGTTGATCTTGCGGATAAAACTCTCTAAATGACACAACTTCTCAGCACAATGTTCATGTCCATCTGCTCTAAAATTTTAAATATCTTGCCCAATAGACGAAAAGGACTGGCGACGTCCCACCCCAATTAGAAGCAGGTGCGTTTCAGAATCACCTGCTCTCAACACCTGCTATTTCCACCCCCACATCTTGTTTCTATTATTATTATTAGTGGGCAAATTCAACATTTTCGTTAGAAACATTCTTTCTGGAACTCTCCCCCTTTCTTTCCCCCCGTATCAAGTCTATATTTGTCAGTGGAAGCATTCCACACTTTTGTGGGTAACAGCCTTTTTGGAAATTCCGGAAACATATTGCGCCAGATAACTGAACAAATGAAAATTTCAATTGTAGCATAAATAAATCATTTTACATTGCAATAACCGTGAGCCCCAAATGGGGATCATTGTATTTTACAGGTGCTGACGGCATGAAGTAAACAATGTGCTCAATTTTTATTTTATATTACTCAGAACTCATGTGCAAACAACCTCTGTCAGAAAAAATAATTCATTTTAATATAAATTAACAGATATTCACTTAGAAAATAGACATATGTGAAAAAGCGTTGTTTACAGGAAATTTTTCGAAAAAATGTCATATATGTATTTTATTTTGCAAATAAAACTAATAAATTAGCTATCTACATTAAGAGTAGACTATTATGTAGACACATGACTACTTTAAAAATAAATGAAAACCTAAAATTTAGGGATGAACAAGATAAAAATTTTCGTGATCCCCAAATGGGGCCCATGGCAGGGAATGGGTTAATCAAACGTCTCTCAATTATTTTAGAATCTCAAAACACCTGCAAATGAATGCTTGAAATTTATTGCGACCTACATGTCAGAAATTTTCTTTTTTTAAAAAAAGGCAAAAGTTGTTAATAAATATAAACAAATATAACGCAATCATTTGCATTCATTAATAATTATAAATTAATTTATATATATATAAAAAAAAAATAAATAATCGATTTTTTTTCTTTTACAAATTGTTCATTTTTACTACACTATGTTTAATGCTAATTGTTTTTACATAATTAATCAGCTGAAAATTTTATATTAATTTTATTACAAAACACATGGTAAGTCTTATCCTACTAGTCATGTTGAATTAGTTTTTCTTCAATTTCGAAACAGTTGTTACTCTGTTGTTACAGTTTTTATGATTAACACTTTTCTTCCTTTTTCTATATTTTTTCCTTTTCTTTCTTTTTTCATTTCTTTCTTTTTAATTTTGGTTTACTTTATAAGGTATTTTTCCCGCTTTTTTTGCATGCCTTCGTGGTGTAACGGCCAGCACACTCGGTGCGTATTCGAGATGCCCGAGTCTCGGCTAGGGCATTGCTCATTTCTTCACGATTTCTGCTTCAAAAAAAATTGTAATGAATCTGCAGTGGCGTCCGGACTAAAAAAACGCTGGTGGTTCTCCACCACCAGGATTTGGCGATCGGCCCCCTAATCCCCAGTCGCCCTTTATAAGAGATTTAAAAATTGGATACGAGCCATACGCATTATATAAGAAAAAGATTATATAAGAAAACGTGAAACGTATTAATTTTAAAAGACACAGTACAGAAAGTTATTATAGACAATTTTTCTTTTAGAACAGAAAGGGAAGGTAGCCAAATTAAAATGGGGAATGAAAAGGACTTTCGCAAAATTAAAAGTTAAGATTTAGCTTTCAGATTTTATATCTTGCATATATATATATATAGATAGATAGATAGATATCTAGCTTTCATTATTAGTGTACTAATTCTCTTATATACTAAAAAATGCCCCTTTTTAGCCATTTTTTCGGGTTATGGTGCATGACAGTCCTGTCAAACTCGCGGCTCTTGACTCATTTTTATGCGACCCTCGATTCACTCCAAGACAGTATTTAAAATAAAAAAATTGAAAGCTTAAATATAAATGCAATGTATTAATAAAAACTTAACCGAATATTTAATCGTATGTACAATCTCAGGTGCTATAAATGACTTTTTAGACGGTCTTTTGACTGTTATATATTTAGCCTATTTACCGATGGCATTAACAAAAAATTCAGTGTGACTCCGCTCTAAAGCAAAGATTCGGTGAAGCGGATATACCTTAATTTTTTGAATATTTGCCTCCATGATTCTCAGAAAGCTGCAAATTTGCATCGTTTCCATATTCGATAATACGTATCAGTATGAACAACTTATCTAACTAATGAAAAGGAACAAGTCTTCAATGAGAACCAGGTAAACAGACATTCATCTGACTTCTGGTCCGAAAACTGCTAGAGTCCTTTCGTTGGTCCAGTGGTTCAAATAGCTGAATACTGGTAGTTTGACCTTCACTGGGTTCAAACTCAGGTGAACGGGCTGGCTGCATGGTTTGTTTTCATGGTATTCTCCATATAAAACGTGAATACGAGCCAGTTTCCTTTAGAAAGTCTTCAACGAAGGTGTCCTTTCTTTTAGGTAACAGGCTCGTGACCTTGCCATACTCAAAAATGACCTAACCCAACCGAACCTGAAAATTATTAGCACGAGTAGTATGCCTCCAGGTATCTGAAGGATGGTTGCAGAAAAAAGATACCAGGTGTCGAGAAAGAAGCAGTGCGTGTCCATCTTGGTTAGTGACGCTGACTGCAGTACCAATAGGTCCGGGTTCGAATCCATCCAGAAGGCATGGATGTTTGTAAACGTATAATGTCTGTGAGGCAAGGGAGCGCTGAAAATACACGGCGAGCCGAAAGTCCTCTCGAGAGGTTAATGATAGTGGAAATAAGGTGGCAGACCCTCGGACCGCCCCACGAGGTTGTCTCTCTCAAACGTGGGGCGGGAGCGTAACAGTTAGCTAGGTTCAGCAATACTTAAATCACCTGTAGTGTTGGCCAATGCCAATGATTTTGTATTACGAAGTGCCCATGATTCAAAACCATTTACCTCCTCATCAGAAGCCTCTACTTGTACTTGTTCCTGCTATTTTTTAAGGATTACTATTGGGTAAGGCTTTGTGATTTTACTCGCTTTTTAAATAGATCACCAAATATGAAAATGACTTTTTATTTTCCTTTAAGGCCCACACTATTACATACTAATGATTATTTAGCCACTTGAGATACTGAGTTTGGTATGCCTGGTGTTTGAGGTTGCTTGCAGCTCGTGTTTCGTATTTTTATTTCCGGCTATAAATTTGATATTCGTAAATATCAGCTTTGTAAGAAACTGAGTTGGCTATAATTCTTAATCACAATTTTTGCCAGTCACCTTCTCCCCCCCACGAATTCAAACATTTGATTAGCAGTCGCGTTTCTCCCACCCCCGCCGTGCTTCAACCATATAATTTATTACTTAACTCCGTTTTAGAGCGATTCTGGCTTAATTTCTTTTCAAATTTAGTTTGGGTTCCGAATTTAATTATGAAACAAAACTCTCCATATATGAAAAAAGAAAAGCTGTTGATTTTGATAACGCTTTTGTCTGCTCCACGATGATGATAAGAAACCCATTAAAATCCTTACAACTTTCCACCACCCTTTTCCAACTTTTTCTTGACTTAAGTTTGCCTTTATGAGTGCGTTCTTAGGTGCGCTTTTAACAGATTTGATTTTATTCTATCTGTTCTATTATCTTCATTGTTTCTGAATTATATGTAATTACATAGAAAAACAATACATGCCAAAACTTTTCTTTTCAGGACTCACAAAAACATTGTCTCCAACAAACACTACCAATAGTAGACAATTAAACATACCAGATTAGGACAACACTTAAACAACTGATGTTCATATCTGTGAAACACAAACTCGAAGCGATATGTTGATGTAACAGCACTTAACCAACTTTCATCTAAAGTTGAACGATTCGCTCCGGAATTGATTTGAAGAATCGATTCTTTTACTGAGCGAATGAACATTGATTCCAGAAAGTGAAGTGGTAGTAGCTGTTTTACGGTTCCAGTTCACAAAGAGCTATTTTTTTGGAATGATGCCAGAAACACTGATGCTCTATTCGATCATGGACTGATTCACTTTACTGAGTGAGCGAACGTCTGATCGGTGGCGCAGCTAGGGAAGGCAAATGGAATATCTGTCTCCGGGCGCAGCATTTAAGGGGCTTTTCTTCCTTCCCCGTTGCATTTCGGCAAACAGGAGGGGGCGCGAAATCTTCAGTTGTCCTCGGGCGCTGAAAATCCTAGCTACGCCGAGAGCTCATGTTGGAAGCTTACCACGAAAGTTAGATTCCCATTTTAGGGAAGAAAAAAATGTTTATTCTTCCATTTAAAAAATAAGTTTAATTTCTAGCATTTCCTTATTTTGTTAAACATTTTTTCATTCAAGAATTATATTGTTATTTCTGTGGATAAAGGAAGTTTTAGGGAATCTCAAAATTACAGTTGAAAGAAATCAGTTCAGAAAGTTAGGGTTGGATTGAGGTAATTCATCCGATTCCACTGCTTTTTCGATTCTTTTCGCTCCACCTTCGCTAACCATAACCGATCTCATTGCTCATTCGATTCTTTCTGCTCTCGGCTCCAATCACACTAACTCCTCTTGGTTCAATTCTCTGTCCCGATATTTTTCTATTTAGTGACCGGTGAGTCATCAGAAAGAACTGATTCAGTTCAGTGAGCGAACGGTTTTGATGGTTTTGTCCATCTCTACTTTCATATAACCACAGCTAGAAAAATTATTTAATTTGCCTGAGTGCTAGCAATTCAATTTCATATATGAATTCAGAGGTAAAAATTTCTTTAAAATCCAGTGTCATAGTTTAAATACTGCTCATATGTTTAAAGATTTGTGAAAAAATACTTACACTTATTGGTCCAAGTTCAACATTGTCGTAATGGAAGTGAGCGCACTCATCTAGCTTCGGAAATCTGCTCGTTCCGTCAGAATTCCTAAATTTAAAAGGGCACATAATATTAGCACACAATTGAAGAACATTATCAAATACAGAAATTCTTAATATTAACACACACTTCATAATAGTAACACACAATTGAAGAACGTTATCTTTATCAAATACAGAAATTCTTTCAGTTAAACTTCAAATCACAGTTGCGAATCAAATGTAAAAATAAGCATAATTACAGCAAATAAGAACTTATGCCATGTTTGTGTTTAAGGTCGCAGTAGAATTATCATTATCCGGATCACTTATTTTACTCAACAGGCCAAGTAAAATTTACCTTGGTAATATTTACATGATCTTATTACTTGCTTTAGGAAAAATTTGTAAGGATTTTAACATTTGTAAATAATTATTCTTTAGCGTACTGCGATTAAAAAGTATCGGAAAGATCAATTTAAATTACACCTGTGAAAGAAATCTCACTCAGAACTGCTTCGCTATCAAATACAGGGTAGCCGATGAAGGAATTTTTGTCATTAGTTAATAATTTATAAACGATAACATAACAGAATATCTCAGAAGTTTAGCCCATAATTATGAAGTTAGCCCATAATGTGATTTATGAATGTCGTATTTGATATTGACATAATTTTCAAACTAACTATGTGCAATTTCTTTATATCCCATATTTGTAAAGAATTATGTGTATTATAAGCAGCCCTTATTATGCATTTTATTTCTGCTTGACGGCGAAATGACCCATGGTAAAACACCTGCCGATGGATTGTTCTGACGACGAAAAAGCGGCGGCCGAAAGTCATAGACCTGAGGTATGGGTGGGAACTTTTCTTTCCTTAAAAATATTAACCTCCGACCAAGGGTTTGTTTCCCAAAGAAAGACAAGTATGTATTCAGAAATTAGAATCGATTTTCAAGACATAATTGTTGCGAAATAAAATTTTACTTGATCAAAAGCATTTTATATTGAATTTATGGTTCAGTTTGATAAAAGAAGTGCCCTTATTTTAGGGCTCAGTTACATTCCAACTATAATTACGATTTATCTCGAAAAATGAATAATATCAGCTCTTGCTTTCTTTTCGAACTGTTCCAGAAACACTGAATGTTTTCTAAACAGAACAACGAGTTAAAGTGATCCAAGAGACGCTTTTTCAAGCAAAACCTTCTAAAGCGCATTATGGCCAGTGATGAAACATATATATTTGCTTTGATACATAAATAACTCAGCAATCAAATGAATGGCGCTCGAGTGATGAAGCAAGCTTGAGAAGAATAAATCGGTCAGAAATGAAGGTAGTATTGACTAAATGCTGATTAACTGGCCAAAACTTTTATCGAAGAATATTATGTGAGTCTTTGCAGCGTTTCCTTGATGCAATCCGTAGCAAACGAGCTGAATTGTGTCGATATAACTCACGGCTTTTTGCATCCCAATAATGCACCTACACTTGATGTTCGTGATTTTTTGGCTAAAAACAAGCATTCAGAAAATACGATTTCGCAAACCTGGCATTCACTTGATATGACACCGAAGTGACGGTTTCTTATTCCCACGGCTAAAAATACCCTTTTGTTGACATGTTTTGAGTCCATTGGTGCAATAAAAGATAATTCGTCACGATTCCTAAAGGATTTTCACGAAAAAGATTTGAAAATATGTTTCGAAGATTGAAAAAAAAATTGATGGCACTGTAAGTGCACTATAAGGGATACAGGTTTTCTAGGATCATTCTTGATACATGCTGATGACGGTAATGTTTCTATTTATAAAGAAGTTTTATGAAACTGCTCCAACTCTTGGAGCAAAAATTTAATAATATGCATTAGAGGATTAATTTATTACTTTCCATCAACACAAATATAACATCTTATTTCAATTTTAGTACAATAGAAGTAAATAATATGTTTTGTTTTACACAAAAAAGTAATTTCTCTGTTTAATTTTAACGCAGTAAAAATAAAAACAAATAATATTACGTTTAGTTTTAGAATCTATATAAATAAAAGTTAATACCATTATTTTATTTTAGTTTATTTAGGAATAGTATGCATATTTAGGCAAATAAAAAATAATTTTATTGCTTAATTTGGTTTAAAAAAAAGCATATATTTTGTTTCATGAAATGAGAATATTTTACGTTTTTAATTTTGTATTTTTTTAAAGCAATTTACGACAAGCAGGAAAAAAAATAAAACAAGTTCTCTCACACTAACATTTATTATAAATACACATTCGGCTGGCACTAAAAAAATTAATTATGCACGTATTATGAATAGGGAGGCACTGACATGCCAATGATATGGATAATGAGAATGCTGTTGTATTTGAAAAGTTTCGATTTCTTCCGAACGCGAATGTTGAACATGAAGCTTATGGACCTAAAGTTTTAAATCATTTTAATCATACTCAGGAAAATAAATGAGTTAATTTTTGTCAAATAAATTTAGACGAGCCCTAATAACAATTTTAGATGAAGTATCAAGAAAAATATTTTCTATTTGTTTTTTTGAAATATTTTCTAAGCATTAACACTTACTTAACTTAATTTTCAACTGAGAATTAAAATAAAAAAGATTAAATTAAACACAATTAAAGATTATAAACGATGAAAAAAATAATACGGCTAACGAAACACCCCAATTTTCTCCCGCTTTTTGAATTACCATTTACATTCTTAAACTCACCACATTCAGATAAAATCACGTGAAAAATTGTCTATGAAATTAGTCGATTACGATTCAGATTATTAAATCACAACCAAACAGCGATTATACGATTCAGATTTATTTTAATCTCGATAAAAAAAATGAAAATACGTTTGATTCGCGCAGTGCAAAGAAAATATCTTTTGACTGCTCTACAATTTGAGACGACTTGACCATATTCAACGTAAACAAACACATAATATAAAAATAAAAAAGTCAGCTATCTGAACACTTCGTATTAGAATGTAACGCCTAAAAAAATCGTTTCCATTAAAAATTTGAAAAAATAAAAAAATACTAAAAATTATAAATAAATTTAAATACAACAAATTGATGTTACCATTCGGATTCCAGCTTAATACTTTCATTAATTTTAAATTATATAACTACGGTAAGCTTACTATTTAAAATTTATTTCGAAGAAATCCAGCGCACAGAACATAAAAATCATACATTTAAAATGAGCTGTTAAAAATAGCAATGCTAAACGATGTAGCGGGGTGTTCAAACGTGGTTGTGCATTCGGCTTCCCTGAATCACTTATAAATAAGATTTGTAATGAATATTTCCAGCAAATAAAATGAAAAAATCTCTATTTTGCTAGGACATTAAATTCATGCAGTGAAAACAATCATACCTCTTTCCAAGATGCTGAAAAAGAAGAAAGGAGTTTTACATGTAGAATTTCAGCTAAATTTTATTTATTGAATAATTTACAGTTCTAATACGTCAAAAATACATCAATTTATTCTACACTAGCGGGCAAGCCCGCCAAATGTGCCAGCTGTGGCCAAAACAAAATTTATAGTTAGTAATTTACAATTATGTACACCTGTACAATATAGTTATGTACAATTAAAATTTATTATGTACACCTGAAAAGAAAATGCATGAAAACATCTGAATACGAATAAGACCAATTCAGTTTTTTCCAAGCAACAACCAATTCATAAATAATGTTTTGTTGCCAAACAAGGAAACAAAAACTTTTGACACTTCAGGATAATACGTATGATGTTATGATTTAAATGTAACGTAATATAACCACTTTTTTTCAAAAAGTTGCCGACAGCAGCTATTTATTTAAACTGTTGACATTAACGAAAAATTTTCGACATACGATGACATGAAATCGCGTGCTTTCATCAACGTCAGAATATGACCTTACACAATAATAACATATTTAATGTTTTATTTCATATTTTGTAAAACTTACAAATTTTTTATTAACAAACTCTACGATCTGAAAGCGAGCAGTGGCAACATTTTTCGAAATAAAGCAGATTTTTATCTAAAGGACGCGAGACTGTTGCCACTCGGAAAAGTGTGTGCGAAAATTAGGGTTATCGGAGTTTTTAATTAATATCTCAGTTGACTAAAGTTTTACGAAAGTTCGTGAATGGTCGAAATGGCTTCCCACGAATTTTTGGAATCCACAGAATACTTCTCTCGAACCGAACTCCCCACACGTTCCGGAGAAGATGATGCCACAAACAAACAAATAAACAGATAGAGAGACGCGCACAGATTTTAATATTAACGATGTTGTTAAAAGTCATAGTTAAATTGCAGCTGTAAATAAAAAATAACTCGAAAAATTCGGCTTATTTCAAGCATTGTACTGAAAATTTTAAAACAGTTTAGTCCCTAATTAATGTAAACGAAATGCTACATTTCTTTTATCTGCTCGCATTTTTTTCAATAAATAGTTGTAATAAATAATAACGTAATTGAAATAAAGTAGCTGTAATAAATAATAATTTTGCTAATTAAACCCATATATTTTATATCAAAAATATAAAAGCATTATAAACAGTAATTTCAAAGGTAGCAATGAAATACCGCTATACATAATTTTAAAACCTACTAAATTAAAAAAAGTCATAAATTATAGGAAGAAAAATGTATTTTTTAGGTAAATTTTTTAGGTAAATAATTTATGAATTATGTAAAAAGCTTAAAAGTTTACTTTGATTAAACTGCAATCATTTTTTTAGGTGAATATAATGAATAAGTTAATCAGCAAAGTAAAATTATTGCAACTTTCATTAACATTAATATTAGCTAATTATCAATCACATAAACAAAAAGAAATCAAGAATATTCTTTGAAAATATTACTTAAAACTTAACAGAATGTATGCGCAAGAAAGTAATTTTATAACGATACTTTGTCATGCCAGTTAATATCGTTTATAAAAATGGCTTTGGATGAAGAAAGAGCCAACATTCTTTGAACGTTTACCCAAGCTTAACTCGGCCAAGTAAACTTTAATAATGACATAAATCATACTAAAATGTCCCCATTTGAGTGAGCAGTGCATTCTGGGATCGTTAATTTCCATCGACAAGACAAAGGCGGAGAGGTAAATGCAAAGAAGACATCAAACTGGAGGCAACAGGCTAGTTATAACATTATGCAAATAAAGGATAGCTTCCCCTCTCCCGTTGTCATAGAAACACTAGAAGTTTTACGTTAGATCAACGACGGATATTAAGATCGATAGAGGGAAATGATGAACAGTTTTCCATATTAAAGGCAAAGAGTACGAAAACAGCATTAAAATTTAAGTGGCATTAAAATCCCGAAATCAGGAGCGTTGGATCTTGAAACTAGGCATCAAAAGTTTATCTGTAGTCAAATTTAATTTAAGGAAATATAAATTCTGATACAGAACTTTTCCCATTTAGTTTTCTCGTAAAATTTTAATACTTTACGTATGTAACCTTCGTTTAAATCCAACAGTCTACTAAGATACTGCAATTAAGAAGTTAAAAAAACAAACGATTTTTAGTAGTGCTGTTAAAGATTAATTAGGAACACTCACCTGTAGGTAGTTTCAAAGCTTCCATGATATTTGCCTCAGAAATATTTTTTTTTACGGGGCAGATGACAGTAAAACAAATTTCAGGATTTTAATGATGGATTCCAAGAAAGCTTTGATAAGCTGAAGGTTCGTCGAGCTCAAATTAAGCAGCTTGGAATATGCAATAAAGAGCGTATTTATACAGCAGAGGGCCTAACTCAGGTGTACGAAGACACAGCATGTGATTTCTATCTTGTTTTAAATAATTAATAGAAAAAATTAGTTAACAGGAGTAATTTAATCTGGAAACTTTTTGGGTTGCAGGGTATCTTGCTACTGCTACATGTGGAATAACCCGCCTTTGCAATATGAATGCGCGTCAGGAGTAATATGAAAGAGAGATTCCTTCAAATGGCCAGTTAGCAGTTGGCAACTAAATAGTTATGGACAGAATTTCCAGAAAGAAGGACAGATTACTTCAAAATGTCATTTAAGGAAGAGTTAGTTACGTGAGATTAATACGTTAAGAAAACCAGTAAATCACTTCCATTGATGAACTAATGAGAGGTAATTAAACATGGAAATAAAGTAAGTAAAAAGCTGATAATTTTCAACGATAAATTAGTAAATACTTCATCATTGATCATGGCAATATGGTAAATGAAATGGGTAACATTTAAAAGATTTAGTTAACAGCTAAATAATAGATTATGGTAAGAGTTTAAACAGGAAGTTCAAGGTCAAAGAATAGGTAAATAAACGACATGGTGAAATACCGAGAGGAAATATCAGTCACATTATTAATAGATAAGTAACTGGTTATAACAAGAAGTAAAAAACAAAGAAAAATATCATTTACAGCAGAAAATTCGTTCCGACAAGAAGTAAAGTAGATCACTTCTAACGCCACAGACAGGTAAATAATAAATTAGGTTAATCTGCGTCTGAAAGCGGCTTTTGTGAAAGACTTCCGAAGAAAAATTATCTTGTAATTGCTTTGAAGATGCCAGAAAATCCTGAAAAGCAACCCAACAATAGTAGTATAAATTATTACAACCAACAGTAGTATAACTACTACTTTTCATCAGGTATTGAAATAGTATGATTCTGTCAAGACATTATATACACTTTTTTATTTGTGATAAGCCATTATGTTTACTTTGCTTCAAAAGCACGCAAGGGCTATCTACCTAAGGCAAGAGATGCCTTCGTGGAGGACGGGAACTGCCTCGTATACATGAGGAAATTCACGGAAATCCCTATGCAGTCAGCCCGTTTGACTGAATTCGAACTGAGGACAAACTACCAGCGACTCTGCCGCTCAGCAGCTGGCGGATTGGTAGGTCATTAGACAAATAACAGAAAATTCAGTGAGACTCCGAGAGCTTTTGTTAGATTAGAGGTTTTAAAATTAGAAAAATGCCAAATTTTTGTACATATATCTAACAAATCGATAGTCCTTTTAAATAAATTTGCTTTTCAAGTGAAACGTAACTTTCTCATAAAATAAAAGATTAATTTTACCAGATATTATTATTATTTCTTTGACTACTTACTATTACTCTTCATTCATTAGACCTTAATCATCGGTTATTTAATTTTAAAAAAAATCATAATGGCTTAGTTGTTTAGACCGCTGAACCATGGTAGTTCCACCCAAGCCCGAATGCTACGAATGAATTATATGTATGAGTGAATTCGTATATTTTCTCCTTGCATAATATAAATACGAGTCAGTTTCTCTCAAAGTGATTATCTGCCTTTGGAAAAGTGATTTTCTGCTCTCAGAAAGTTGCTTTCTGTTCTTCGGCGCGTAGCCTTCGTGTGATTTGCCTTTATTAATTAACCAACCTAAAAACAAAACCAAGTCTAAAACAGTATAAGATAAAATCGCCAAATGAAAAAAATCTTGATGCTTTTACACAATTTGTAAAAGACGGTTTAAAAATCATGCCCTTTCTTTCGAATGTACTATAAATAACTTTCTTTGCTAGCACTTCACTCGTATCATAATCCGCAGTTATTGATGCAAGGCAGAAGTTTATATTATGCGCGAAAAGGGGAAAATAAACAGTTATACGTGACAGTTGTAGAAAAAATAATGTGCTTTCTTCTTTCTGGGCGGAGAGACTTTTACTTATATTTATTTCATCTTTAAAAGTACTCCTGTAATTGTTAAGAATATCCTTCAAAAATGCAGTAGGCGTGACTTAAAAAAAGTCTTAGAAAGGCAGATGGAATCAACTGGAACCAGACATGACAAGTTCATCCGGTATGGCGTATTTCCGTAAAAGTCAACAATAGGAACCCCTTTAATGGAACTATTAAGAACGTCAGACGAAAATTAAAGTAATGGAAGTGGTATTTGGAAATATAGTATGGGATTAAGCAATTTTCAAAATAAATTCTGGATTCGTAAAAGTAATAATAAGTACACTGCCATGGTAGTGTACTTGCAAATAAATGCGATATTTAAATAGCACATAGTAATACATATCAGGCAGCTAAATTTAAGTGTATGAATTGCAATTAAAACTTTTTATATTTTACAGTCATACTGTAGGTTAAAGCTACTAAGGATAACAATTACATCCAGGGTTGTAGAGTCGGAGTCAAGGAGTCGAAATCGGAGCTAGGCAGATTTTTGGGTAAAAGGAGTCGGAGCTGGAGTCGCTAAAAAAAAGCCGACTCTGACTCCAGTTTCAGTTTGAATCTGAAATGAAATTATTAAAGTGAATTTATAAGGTATATCTCCCACATTCTTAGCGTGCCTTCGTAGTGTAATGGTCAGCACACTGAGCCGGTATTTTAGAGGTCCGTGGTTCGATTCCCGGCGAAGGCGTTGCTCATTTTTCATGTCTCCTGCTACTAAATAATCTAATGTCTCTATAGTGGCGCCCGAACTAAAAGGGTTGTGGATGATGACTCTCCACACCCAGGATTTGGCGACTAGGTCCCCTAAAACCCTAGTCGTCCTTTTAAAAGGGGAGTATATAAGATATATCTCCCACATTCTTAGCGTGCCTTCGTGGTGTAATGGTCAGCACACTGAGTCGGTATTTCAGAGGTGCGTGGTTCGATTCCCGGCAAAGACGTTGTTCATTTTTCATCTTACCTGCCTCCAACTAAATAACCTAATGTCTCTACAAATTGAAAAAAAATTAATGACAAAAGGAGTTATAATTTTTATGGACTATATATATACATTAATAAGTAGTTATTTTCTATTTTATTGACATATTAACAAATAAATATAAGGGAGACGGATGGATGTAATATTTGCAAGTGTTGATTACATTTATTCATTTCGTTACTTCATTTAGTTATATATCTCATTGGTAAATTTAGGTAAGCAGCAATAGCAGCAACAACTTCCAAAATTGATGCCATTCTAAGGAAGTGAGCAGGGAAAAGATCAATTATTGATCAAGAAACGCGATGGGGAAGTATATATTTGATGATATAGAGGTTGTTAGAATTAAGAACGTTTTTAGAAGCTGTAGATAACCCTAATGTTTCACTAACAGAAAGGCTGTGCAATGATCTTGTAGAACTAGAAACTCTTCTTTCTACACCGTATATAGCCACACAAAAAGCTACAATCTAAAGGATTAACAGGAGGCGAGAATGGAAGAATATGATGCTTGTTCCTTCTGAAATGGAGAGCTTATTGCAGAAGGAATCATTTCCGCAGAAACTAGTTTGCTAGACAATAAGATCTTGCTGGATTCAATATTTGTGGATCCAAAACACCGAATTTTGTTGAATGATGAACAAGTTTAAAAGGCAAAGAAAGCTATCTATGAACTTTCACCTGGAATGAAATTATTCTCAAAACAAGTGGAGTATTCAAATCAGGACAGTCATATTGCAGACATTGCAGTCCCTATCATCCTCTTTCAGTGATGAATCAGAGTTGAGAAATATTTGGATAATATTGAAAAAGGGCTAAGGCAAAGCGAATGAAAATAAAAAACCAAGAGCCTTTAGATATAAAAATGAAAAAATACAAACAAGATTTCAACACAACCTTTGAAGAAATAGAGAAGTATGATTACTCTTGCAAGACACCTTTTTTAGAACTTATAAAAATCTATCCTGAAAAGGTAAAAGATGTAGCCCTAACAGTTAACAGTTCTTCCTCCTATTCAAGTTAGTGTGAAAAGAGTCTTCTCAGCTCTGAAGTTTATCAAATCAGATCTACGGTTCTCTAACAAAGATCTTGCCGAAACTATACTGTTTCTTAGAAATTATAAATGCTAGTTTGTCCATTTCATAATATACGCTAATTAATACAAATAATTTGCTATGCCATGAATTTTTTTTCTGTAGCATCTACTACTTCTTTTATATTAAAAACAATAAACTGTAACATATGTGTATATCTTTACATATACCAGTATATGAGGGAGTCGGAGTCGGTCATTTTTCCTACCGACTCCACAGCCCTGATTACATCATAAAGTAAAAGTATTCAGAAGCAAATTTAGAGCTACTGAGTTTATATTTTTGGAGAAGGAAACAGTAAAGATGTCAGTTACTATCAGACGTGCTGACCTTTACACTAGAAAAGCACACAGGGTGTTGATAAATGGCATTTGAAGCTTTAACTTATGAACTGGATTTCCTTGAAGACTTTCACATTCATAAAATTTCATAGTCTTCAATTAATGACATCAATTTTAATCCATTTCTTCCCAAAATTTTTAAAACTCCAGTATCTTAGCATTTCCCAATTCTATGACTGCTTCTCTCGATGGCTATCATCACGTTCGTTTTGTTTTCCATCGCCTATTGACTACTCCTCCCACCTTTAAAACAATTTTTATTTCAGAAGAAAAACAGCGTACATCTGATCGCCCTCGCAATCGATGGAGATTTACTCAAAATCTACGTCAGTCTTAAGCTGCCTATCTTTTAAGCATAATTTTAAAATTTACATATGCGTGTTGTCAGATTTAAAGTATTTCAGAAATGTAAAAGCTGACCGAAACCTTTGGCAGACATAAGCTACTTATCGCTATGTCTGAGTCAGAAGAAGGGTGTAGAGGGCTGTTTTATTAATCCAAATAAAGTTCAACAAAAGGCAACAACTCGTGCTTACAGAAGCCAACACTCTGAGCTTAAATCAAAGATAATGGATAAACTAAAGTTAACGGAATTAAAGTCTATCTAACAGCTTCAGAGTTTAACAAGCGCGCAAGCTGGCTCTGACCGATGTCGACGTAAACAAGCCTAATGGCAAGAAGACTCAACGCCGCAGAATTCTAATAGCTAGAAAATCAAAGTTAGCAACGTGGCCTTCAAGCAGGCAGAACACGCTCTGATTTCACCCTTCAAAACTTTCCTTTTAAGAACTTCCTTTTTTCTACTTCATCTGAGCATGGCGAGCGCTGGAAATTTGCTTTCTGGCAGGGAAATGAAACGAGACTTGATAGGAAAGGAAATTAACATAAAATAACGGGTTATAAAATTAAAATGATCCTTACAGTGTAAAACTTAGATATTATTTAATAGTGGACAAAGTCAAACTGATCAAAATTTTCTTCTAGCGTTGCCTCGAAATTTCGCCACTGCAAATTAAACTGGCTTCAGATATTCACTAAGCAGAATTTGGCCATTATATCCTAAATTACATAATAAACCATATTCAATTCAGTGAATGCGTAGAATATAAAATAATTTTCCTCGGTTTATTCTGAGTTAAACTATACAAATAAAATGCAAAAACAGTAAAGCAAAGTAAAATAGTTAATTAAGAAAGCAATTAATTAATCAATTAAATAATTTGATGAGATAACCCCCTTACTCGATTAATTTACACAGTGCACATAATTATAATACGTTCACTATGTCCTTACAAATTAAATTCCTTAATTACATTTCATAAAATTTATCATGACATTTTATGTTGTTATTATTACTTTTTTTGAGCTGTTCAGATATTAACATCTGAAATAAAAGCTATTCTATTAAAATCGGTTTTGAACTGACTGTTGCTAACAGAAAAAGAGAAAATAATTTTCCAGTTTAAAACCTCTATCAGATTTAATAGAAATAAAAGAAAGCAGAAAAGAGAATTTCTTCGCCCGACAGACGCCCTGGGTAACAAATAAATCTTCAGGGCCCATGGGATTTGTGATTTTACGATGTTCTTAAAAAAGCCGGAGTAACAGTACAAGGCCCATGAGAGGGAACGCAGGTCTAAAAGCTGCTGAAAAAGCAATGTCTGAACTAGATGCGCGTGGATACAAAACCATGTTGCAGTAGCAAAGTCGCTCCCAAAAGTAAATTAAGCCATAAAACTCTTAGCAGAAAGAAACAGACTATTAAAAAGCGCTGGATTTCTTAGCAGAAGAATCTACATGGTATTAATGAAAAATTTTCAGTAAATGCTAGCCAAACATAATCCTCGAAAGATATTTTATTTGAAATACTATCATTCTGTTTTCGACCTTTGCGTAATTCGCTCTTTCGACCTATCTTGTCATGTTAAGTGCATTTTTTTCACTTTATAATAATATCTTTACGTATAAAAAGCGATATTATTTTGTTTTTTCTTACTATTAGGAACTGATACGTAGTTAATGCTTCCCACCAGCCAAAATCTACTTAAAATATAAAAAACTCAACGTAGTAAAAAGAATAAGCCGAAGAACTAAACTTTAAAGTAACTAATAATAAGCAATAAGAATCAGCATATAAGAGTTCAGTAATTACTCCATTATTTCTGTTCGATTAGTAATAAAATTTTACCTATTTTACATGAGTTTTAACTTTCGCGTCGTTTTTCTTTTTATTATCAAAATTCTCAGTTCATTGCTTAAAGACTTCATTCCAGACATGAAGTCGAAGGATATCTATAACATTCCTTAATTTCAAGAGAATAATAAATACTATAGGTATCCTAGAAATTTTATATTGGTCAAAAAAGGAGAGATTACTTTTACATTTGTCAAAAAAAAGTCTTCCATGAATATTTATAATACAGCATAATTATATCATAAAATTATACTATAAATATAAATACACAACTATATTATAAATATAAATGCACAATTATATTATAAATATAAATATACAATTGTATTATAATATAATTGTATACTGTTTAATGTGCTTTGATTTAAAAAAGAACTTTAAAATTTGGCATTAAAAATCAGAGACTTATTATCGGAAAAAAGATATTCATAAATCCATAGATCATCACTGCTGGTCAAAATATCATATTTCCTGATTATATGGCCCTAAAATTATCTAAAAAAATATCTTCCATAGATTGCCTGAAGACATTTCATATTCATAAGAAAAATATCAATAATAACGCTTCTAATAATTGAGAATAATGAAAACAGTGCATGCAAACGGTAGCGCTTTTATAGGCGCAATCTGGAAGCATTCAAAATCTTTGCACTGCGAAAGACGGCGTGTGTGTGGAAAAAGAAAACTCTTTCCTGCAGTTAGTTATCCGCTTAACGTGCGACCACGGATTCTGCGGTGAAACGTGTTTATTTCAGTATGTTCTACTATCTATTAAATTTTGTTCCTTTAATTCTGAAATACCCTATGCATCAGCTACAATAATCAATTCAAATTTTTATAGCAATTAAAAAAGTACACAAAGTCCCTTTTCCCCCAATTTCAGGAATTTTTACTGCAATCAATGTATTATTAAAAACTTTTGTCTCTTTTTTAGTTCAATTAAGTTAATTTATGGAATACCATATTACATTTAAATCAATATCATTAATTTCCAGAAGGAAAATTAAATGTTTAGTTAAAATTTAAAGTTAATATGAGTTTACTGCAAATATGTATACGCAAATTAAATAAGTATACGCAAATTTTTATAGCAATTAAAAAAGTACACAAAGTTCTTTTTCCCCCAATTTCAGGAATTTTTACTGTAATCAATGTATTATTAAGAACTTTTGTCTCTTTTTTAGTTCAATTAAGTTAATTTATGGAATACTATATTACATTTAAACCAATATCATTAATGTCCAGAAGGAAAATTAAATGTTTAGTTAAAATTTAAAGTTAATATGAGTTTACTGCAAATAAGTATACGCAAAGTTAATATGAATTAAAAGCTAAAAGTTCATTTCTAATATTAGTTTATATAGTCTCATAACATAAAAGTCTGTGTCAAAACAAATAACTTGACTTGAAACACTCATGCATGCTAAGTGAGAAAAGTGAGTTTTTCTATGAGTTAAATTTTGGCTTGAATTTCAAATAAGAAAACTCAACGACTTTCCAATGACAAACGACGGCGACTCTCCAAATTAGTCTGCAAGTTCGGCACACCAGTGGCCGGGCGATAAAGACGCTAAACACTAGTCGTTCGGTCCGGGGTTCGAGTCCCGGAGAATGGGCAGTTTGTATGGGCGTTTTCATGGTTTTTCCCATGTGTAACGTGGATACGAGCCAGTTTTCCTTAAAAAAACCTCCATGGGGCATCCCTCTCTTTCCGTGTAGTGCCTGATGGCGGAGTACGTAATACGTTAAAAGAAAAAATGTCTTAACAGTCTTGCGGTGCTCTGCCTTTTGGACCATCAACCATCAACTAGTATATTTCGAACTTGTTATTAGCTTGTGGATCTGCTATCAGGGCGGCACTAAAAGTAATACTTAGGATTTAAAATCTACTTTTATTGCAGGTGGGCGGGTATTTTTTCGTTAACGGGCGTCATTCGCCATATGTGCGTCAAAGCATCAAATATCGTAACTTGTTTATATTGTGGCATGAATTGCTGTGCGTCATTAGTTTTGAATAAACGGGAAGTATTAGCATCATCAATGCAGAATTTTCCTTTCTAGATTTTCATTAGCTTAAACGGGTGAATTGGCAGCTATCGTATATTAAACCCGCAAATTAACCACAAATATAACGTATTTTGATCCAGATATTGGATGCCAAGAGCAAAATGTCTAAATAAACACCAGGACGGCAGTGAACTGTACAGATTCTTATCTCATTGACTTCACATCGCGGCGGTTAAATGAAAAGACGCATATGTTTTTACCAATGTAACACAAAATCAGTAATTTTATGCCTCTTGTTTACTTTGAAGTTAATCTCGTAAAAGCTGTTTAAAATTTTTGTATTCGTCTTTATTTTCATAAGTATTTTGTGACAAAATCAAACAGTCATTCTTCTCACAAAGCTTTACGTGTCATTAAGGTTGCCGAAATCTATTTAAATTTCACTGCAACGTTAAGTGGCACACGTTAACAGAAACGTATTGCAGAGCGTTTTAAAATCTTTTTAATTTCTTATATTCCACTGTATTAAAGTCTTCAGAATGGCAAATAAGAGATCAAGAGGAACGAGTTTCAATATCGTTAATTTCAAATATTCAAGTATAATAAGAACGATTCACACTCATAGGATCGACACTGCCTAAAAATGGCCTTTCACAGGATCGACACGATGTAGAATTGACAGCAGCATATAAGGTATATCTCCCACATTCTTAGCGTGCCTTCGTGGTGTAATGGTCAGCACACTGAGCCGGTATTTCAGAGATCCGTGGTTCGATTCCCGGCGAAGGCTTTGCTCATTTTTCATGTCTCCTGCTCCGAAATAACCTAATGTCTCTACAGTGGCGCCCGAACTAAAAGGGTTGTGGATGATGACTCTCCACACCCAGGATTTGGCGACTAGGTCCCCTAAAACCCTAGTCGCCCTTTAAAAAGGGGAGTATATAAGGTATATCTCCCACATTCTTAGCGTGCCTTCGTGGTGTAATGGTCAGCACACTGAGCCGGTATTTCAGAGATCCGTGGTTCGATTCCCGGCGAAGGCGATGCATATTTTTCATCATTCACATTACTGCTTCCAAAAAATCCTAATGTCTCTACAAGCATATTGGGGAGATAAAAAGGAATATAATAATAAGACTGTCCTACAAGATAAATAAAAAGTGTTATAATAATTAGGAGTATTTAAGCACTTGGCATAAGTTCGTTTCATGTAGTGTGATCGATACTGAGAACGGTCAATCCTGGCATATCCTCTTTACATGGCCTAAGATCGATGCAAGCGTCATACGGACACCAAGCAGCTGTTTGTGTTTCACTCACTGCGTATGCAAGACAGCTGGTTTAGCATGAGATGACAACTTGCGCCTTGGACCAGACTTCAGTGCAGCACCGTGGCAGATGAGTCGAGATTGAGCCTAGACATTGATTCTTGGCGTACCTGTATCTGGAGTGAGCCTGGAACACGATGCCATTCTTCCCTCATCAGGGAAATGGATCATTAGGGGGAAGGTATAATGGTTTCGGCAGGCACTATGTTGGATGACGCAGTCGGTCCTGGGTTCCTATTAATAGACAACAACACTCGTCCACAGGTCTCAGATGATCGACGATTTCCTGGAAAATGAAGATATTCACCGTATGGATTAATCAGCCAGATCTCATGATCTTAACCCTATACAGCATGTCTGGGACACTCTTGGAAGGGTTATTTCGTCTAGCCATCCCTCTCCAAGAATTACCCCGAGTTGAAAACTGCGTTGCTCCAAGAATGGAATTGACTGACACAGAGACTCCTTAACTGCTTCCTGTTCAGCATGCCTGTCTGATGATAAAAGATCATATCTTCCATTAAACTCATTTTCAGTTCGACATCACAACGTGGATTTTGGACATCCCTGCATTATGAGCTTTTCTAATCAGTACACAGACATGACTTTTGAATAGTACACTTCTTTCTCTGTTATAAATGTATAAATGTATGTTCATGCCAAATTTCATGAAAAAGTTTCATTAGTTTTTCAGAAATTCGACATAATGTGCAAATTCTCTTAATTTTGCACACGAGTGTCTTTAATTCCGGGAGTTTTACTACAGGTAACACACCCTATTATGAAAAGAATGAAATCTAGCCTATTTGTAAATACTCTCCTTCAACATGAAATGAATTTTGTTAAATATCGGATAATGCTAATGCCATTTTTAGAGGTATACACTCATTTTAATTGTGACAAATAAAAATACATACAAAAGGTAGTTACTTGTAAGTTAAGTCTTAGCGATGTTGGAGGAAAAAGACATCAGTACAAAAGGAGACAGAAAGCTATAAAAAATAAAAATCGCCATGGCTTTCAATTACACTAAAACGCTGTTAATAACTCCATAATTACAACGCAAATGAGGGGAAAACTGGCAATGTGCCTACCAATTAATTATTCGGAGAAAGGCCACAGGGTTATCTATTAATCTGATAAAGACCGAAAGGCGCTGTACGTCTTAATTGCATGATGCGCTATCCTTTGCATTTAAAAAACACGGAGGGCGGTAATATACCGTCTTTTTCCGAAAATAAGACACTGTCTTACTTTCTTTTTGGGTCCAAAATACGCGCTAGGGCTTATTTTCGGGGGAGGGCAAAATTAAAAGTATATTTATATATTTTTATTTAATATTTATTTTACACAGAATACAGAAATTTAAATTTATTCAATTACAGTCATGTCATCTTCTTCTGGAACATCGTCATAAATAAGATTCTGAATTATATTCTGATTTT
>KK112169.1:393409-410221 GCA_000611955.2 Stegodyphus mimosarum
TGCAATCATTTCAACTCAGAAAATAACGACTGCCGACCTGATCCAACTCTGCGTTTTTTCTCATTTCCTTGGTCCACCAGTTGACACAAGTAATCGTAGTCTGCACGCCATTTACGAACCATACGGAGATCCAGCATCTTCTCTTTACAGAATGCTACAAGATTTACACCCCTGGAGTCTTGCCACGATTCCTTTTTTGTACTCGATAGCATAGCTCTTTCGTTTTGTACTCATTTTAACTGGGGTCAAAAATTATTCACTTTATTTTTAAATAAAATTACGTATGAGGAAATAATCAGACTTACAAGACTGAAATGAATGAACGTTGTACACCTGCACTGTCGCTCAATGTAGATTGCTACCTTATGTTGCATTTTTAAGATAAATTCCAAGAATTAATTTGAAACGAACTGTAGAGGTAAACAATTAATTTCTCGGAATATTTTATATTTTGTTTCAAACATTTCTCTTAAATACAAGTATTAGGAAAGCTAAACATATTATTACTTAATAAATCAACAGCATTTTTTAACGAATTCTTTTTGTCACATTATTTTAACTAGGGATTATTTTCGGAGGATGTCTTATTTTACAAAAGTTCTGGAAATCACGATAGGGCTTATTTTCAGAGGATGTCTTATTTTACAAAATGTTCCGAAAATCACGGTAGGGCTTATTTTCGGAGGGTGTCTTATTTTCAGAAAAAGACGGTATTAAATGATAAGATTTTTTACTTTTTATTACGCTACTGTAACTTATTTTGTTTTATATAATGTTTAATCATCTGCAAGTAGCATAGAAAGCAACTGCTAATATCATTTTCGGTGAAGTTACAAATATCCCATTATTTGTAACTTAATTTTTTTCATTTTGTGATGGTATACTTCCGATTAACCGGTCTATGGGACCGAATTTAGGTGACAGCAAAAAATTATCCTAACGCACAAAGACTGGAGGCAGATGGTTATACCAATGAATTTATATTTAACAGTTTAATTTGGAGGGGTTTATAAATAAATTTTTGAATAAAGTTTGCATCAGTACAAAAACACATATATTATGCATGCATAAACAAAAAAAAAAAAAAAAAAAAAAAAACACTTTTTTAGGCAAATCTGGGGGTGGGGAATTAGCGACCATCCGCTGCCATATACAATATGCGTAGTGGAATCTTTAATTCCAAAACGCATATGAAGTAGTATTTATAGGTTATAAATCAAATTATATGCAGTATTACAATACATATATTTTTAATATTTATTAAACACTTATTTATTTTTATTTTAAAAAAAGAGCAATTGCCCCCTCTCCCAAAGTTTCTGCTGCTTGATTTTTATAGCGAAATGATGCCACCTTTTACTTGAAATATTAGCAGCGCATGACAAATTAATTGCTTTATTGCTCTATATATTTTTGTCAACAAGTTCCTTTCCCTGTTCTAGTTCGTTATTTCAAATTCAGGTAATTTAAATTGGAATTAGAACTAATGAAGGAGGAAAACTTACGCAGGCAATGTTACTAGAATCGAAAGAGAACGGATACAACCACTAAATGATAGTAAGCTCGACAGCTTTCAAGATCATTTGTTAGTAATGCATTATCTCCTTTTTATCTAAGTACAGTTGGTTTTATTTCCTTTTAGCTCAGTTTATAATTTCAAACTTACATAAATTAAATTAGTAGTAACAAGAACTAACGAAGAAAAAAATACGACTGGAATTAAAGTGCGTAAATATGATCATTAAATGACCATAAGCTCGACAATTTTCAAAGCTATGTTAAAAGCAATACTTTTCTTTCTTTCTTTTATTTTATTCACTGTAAAAGTTTCTGAGTACATTATATTGTAACTTTCCTAGAATTTGCAACAAAATTTGATTCGCGAAGGAAAAAATTCAAGAAAATATGGCCGAATAGTGAGACTGATCGCAAGGATACTGTAATACATAATAGTAATTCTAAGGCTTTAAAGCCTCGATTAGCCAATCAATTACTTACGCAAACTCGTTAAAATTTGTTTGGACAAATGTCGATATTAAGCACTTATGCAGCTTAATGTAAGACATTAAGTCAAGCTAATAAACAGAATTTTAAAACTACGACTTTCGTGCCTAATTTATAAAATTTATCTTAAACGAAATGCACATGATATAATGCACAGCATTATCATGCACTTCAAAGAAACAACAGCAACGAATGGAAAAGTTCATCGGCTGGCCATGAAACGAGACTCATCTGTGCCTAAAAGCTGAATCAACGAAATACTGATAATTCGTTATGGTTTCGACTTCAAATACCTGGCCAAGCTAGCATTATTTGATGATGCACAGATGAGCGAGAGAAACTAGAAGCGTTCGATGATAAGACTACTGAAAGCTTGTAGTTCGACCCAGGTTTAAATCCTGACAAAGTGGTTGGATGCATGAATACTGCAAATGTTTCCTCCATGTATATCATGAACTTGTTTCTCTTAGAAAGTCCCTTACGAAGATATCCTTCGCTTAACACTTTCACATCAGTTGACTTGAAAATGTGTTTTGTTTTTAAATTTCTGAAGCCCCCATGTTCATCAACTTTCGTTAGAATGAAATTCGTTCCCCCTAAACAGTAAACTGCCATAAAGTTGAGAGTAACTTCAGTTAAGTGGTTACTTTTTCATTAGGTCCTTTGTTATACCTTGCCACTTTTTAATTTCGTCCCTTGGGTGAAATGGATGATAGTAGCAGTAAGACCATAATACAGAATAGCATCATGAAATTGAGAGATAAAATCCATTTAAATTAAGACAGGTGCTTAAAAAACGACAAAAGAACGATCAACATATAATTCATCATGTCTGGAAAACCATAACGTATGTGCTAATTTGGCAAAGGAAAGTACGAAGGTTGGGCGGTCGGGTGATTAACCGATATTCGAAATAAGGGCATTTAGGTAGTTATTGGTGTGAAAGTTCAGTATATTGCGCTTGTGTGCCTCCCCATATTTGGATATTATTTCTGTTTCTATCGCAAATACTAGACTTACACTAACAAATAATTAGATCTACTAATTCACTGTATCTGACTACCTCTGGCAGTATGTTAGAAAATATTTGTCAAATTTGTATTGCATCACTTACAACTTATCTCCCCTGCGTATTTTGCCTTAATCTATTAATTAATCAATTCTTGAAAAATGTTAAACTAAAAATATTCAAATACTTCTGCAGATCTATCACTCTTCAAAGATTTTTTTTAATGTGAGCCTGAGGGAGGAGAAAAAGGAAAAAAAAAACGAAAGTAAGAACGGCATTACTGTAAAACTTTTGTAGACATTATTCATCGTGAAAAGCCTGGGACTAATGTACGTATTCTAATAAATTCGTTAAACATTTATTGAGAGTACAACGACGATTACATAATGTGTGGACAAGAGAAAAGCGTACATTTTTAATGGATTTCTCATGAATAATTCAAGTTCCTGGTTTTTATCGTGAAGGAAGCAACACAAAAAGCACACTTGAAAAAATAATAATAATGCAGCTACGACTTATGATGAATGGCGCTGAATCGCTGCAGATTTTTTTCGGCATTAATTATTCATAGAAATAATACAATTAGAACAGATGAAGCAGAACTCGTCAAGCTACGTGATGGACACACTGGAAATTTCCATAACTCTAATTCAATTATCTGCTGATAAAAAAAAATATGAAAGAGAAAAACAAAATACAAAAGCTTCCTTACGAAATTTCATTGAAGGGAGAATTAAGAGAGGTCTTTTTCACCAAATCGTTATTTGTTAATTCTTAATGGTAAAGTAAGATGAATGAAGTTTCGAGTCGAGCTAAAAATCTGATCAAAACCTTATAAATCAGTAACTAACACTTGCAATTCATTTAAACAAATTACTATACCTAGAAATCTATACAATCAAATTTAATTAATAAATTTGACGAAAAGAAATGATTGGGAGGAAAGAATCTTGAAAATTTTATTGTGTCTTGAGCTTGAATGTAACGCGGTACCTTCCAGATGCTAACAGGGTTCGAATACCGGCAAATAGACTAGCTGCATGGGCGTTTTTGTAATCTTCCCAGTCTGTAACGGGCATACGAGCCATTCTTTCTGAGAAAATCCTTCACGAAATCATACCTGCCCTTAAGCACGTGGCGCTAATGTTTTTCGTCATACTCAAATAATGAATCCAATCCCATCGATGTGTTAACCATTACACCACAGGAATACATAGGAGTACCTGAAACTTACAAACTGATTCCTTCTGCCACGTTCCACCAATTTTATAATAATACAGACGTATTTGTTCGCACGTATTTTCAAAAATGCCATTTGTTTCATTTCATAGCAATGCTTATATCTTTACATTCATACTGTAGAAAACTCATATAGCACGCTTAGTTGAATTTAACTGAGATCTTGGTCTGTGTATAAATGTACATATGCATTTGAAAGCGTTTCTATGTAGAAGTTTGGGAACATTAAATGAGAGGAGAATGTAAGGTAAGTTAAATCTGACGGGGAATATGAGGCCCGAAAGGGTCTGATCAAATCTTCCTTTAGATGTCAACGCAGATATTATAGCCCTTCAGAGTCAAAAGAAGGATGGTCTGTAGAGAGTTTCCGTCTGACCTACTTTCGATCTCTGGGAGCTTGCTGTGTATGCATTTGTGATTAAAAAATTCTATCACGGACCTCCTGCGACGGTGGCGAAGTACTGGAACGCCTACTATCCGGTAGACGGTCGCTGTGGACAGATGAAGACAGATTGACAGATGCAAGGTAAGGTAATTGGAATATGGCATATCATAGTAGGGTTATCAGTTTATGAAAAGGAAAGCTTTGTTGCAGGGCTTTTGAAAGTAAACTTGCCCGTATTTATGTTAACATGGGGAAAACCACGAAAACAAATCCTGCAGGTAGCCCGTTCACTTACGATCGAAACCGGGTCTGTGTTGAGCGCCCTTAGCCGCGCAGTCGCTGATGCGACCATGGTATACGATGCTTTGCAGTAATTGGCAGATATAGCAGGAGATTTTAAACTGAAAGATTGCGAATGTTTGTGCCTGTGGTAAAAGTCTTTTTGGAATCATCAATGTGTTGCTTGTATTTTTTAACTAACCCTTGTAAACTACTTTTAAATGTTTCAGTTTATGAGAAAAACATAAAAAAATAGCGGAATCATGCGGAAGACATTTTTTAACGCATGTCTCGAAGACGAAGCACAAACTGTACTTCGTCTTTAAGGTATGTTTAAAAAAAATGATAGCTCCGCCTTTTCTCTAACTTTCATCCAATGTACGAGCTACATGTCCCAAAATCTTATTGTTGTCTTCATCTCTAAAGAATTAAGTTAGCTGCTTTTAATTCTAACACTAACTACTTATTTCTATGGCGGAATATCTAATTGAAAAGATAAAAAATTATTCCTGTCACGCTGAATTAGTCAGATTTACTTAGCACAATAAAAGTCAGTTGATAGTTTAATATGATTATCTTATTAAAGAGCTTTTCAAAGTAGGCTGATACTTTACATATGGGGGGCAGCGAAAGAAAGCCTACAAAAAGGGCTACATGGGGCTACAAAAGGGCTCTCAGCTATAGATGCAGCGTTTCTGATAGGCATTTTCATGAAAAAGTAAGAGTAATCCATTGGATGAGAACTTTAATAGATGGTGTTCCATAAATTTTCTTATATTCAAGTTATATATCTTTGAATTTATATCATCATGACTAGATATATCCATAAGTTTTTCGTAAATAACAAAATGTCACAGATAATTTTTTGGCTGTTTTCTTTTGCGAAAAGACTTTTCTCCATCACAAGAAGATAGTATTCAATAATAATTTCATTTTTAGTCATTAAAGGCAATACCTTGAAACATTTCCCATTATTTTATTAATTTCTTTCACGTATTCACAGAAATGTAATTTTTAAAATTTTCTAATTATATTTATTTATTTATTTATTTATCTGAAACGTCAGCAAAATCCAAAAATAGTTAGAGTTTGTATTTCGGCTCATGATACTTATTATTCTGCCCCTCACGCCTATTTGAGGCGTCTTTAATTCCTCGACATGCAATCATACTTTTCATTTGAATTTTTCTTAAACAGAGACCTAATTTCATAAGGTTCAAGCTAATAAATTTTCTAACTGAAATTGTTTCACTTACCTTAATTCGACGAAATAGCACATATACACAAGAGGATAATTAAACAGAGAACAGGTAAAACTTAACTAAAGGTTTATTAAAGATATTATTTTAGACACTTTTTTAAAGAATAATTAAATATTTCATTTAAACAAAATATTTCTGTTGCATGCCATATCTTAGAGGTGAACCTTAAAAAACTTAAAATTAAAATAAAATCATATTAATAAAAGTTAAAATTAATAAAAGTCAAATAAATAGTAAATTTTACACTTTTTGTGAATAAATGAGATAATGATGGTCAAAAAAGGATTGAGTCACAAAAACATATTAGGAAAAAACTCTATAAAAATAGCTCTAATAATGTACTGAGTCATCTTTCCTTTTTATGAATTCAGTGAGTTAGACATGGATTTTCATAAGATTTTGATTGAAATTTGCTTCTATTTTTACCCATTTTGTGGTGAGTTTTGCTCCAAGCGTATTTCTATTGGAAATTTTGTTTTTATTAATTTTGTCTTACAAATGACCCCAAATGTATTCAATAGGAATAAACTTTGAACTAAACAGAAGAGTTTAGATTACATGGGAATAATAAAAGTCCATAGTTCGCAAATATGGCCATTAAGCTAGGATCACCTTTTTAACAAAGTGTTAATGAGACATCATGCCTATTTCGAAATTTTGCTATGAAAAATGCAGAATTTAGACTCCGTAAGTCTATATATATAACCCAAGACCATATGGCTACCTATGTTTTACTGAAGCAAGATTCTTCATCTGAAGTTCAATATTGGGTTTCGCCACTCCATTTGTTTTTAATCCCTCTCAGAATATTAAATTTACTTTCGTCTACAAATATAATCGAGTTCCAAAAATCTTGAGGATTTTTAATAAAGATCTTAGAGAATTATAAGCATGCCCTTCCATGATCTTTACTGAGAAATGGATTTTTCTAGTTATTCGGCCATAAAAGTTAACAGTTTCTCAACATATTTCTAACAGTTTCGGAATTACTAGAGTTTCTAAATATTCACTGCGCATTCAAAGTCAATTTGAATTCATTGGTTTTAGAAATATAAATCGTATTTTTAACGATCCACTTTTCCTGGCATTCATTGAATCTGCTTGGATGCCATATTCGTGTTTTGTTTTAAGCAAATTTGTTTTACAATTTTACAGCAATTTGTTAGCAAGTGTTTCCCAATTAAACTGAACAGTAGATTTTATTTTAAATTCAATAGTTCAACTGTTTTTTTTCCTAAGATTTTTCATGATTCCAATGAAGAATTGTAAGTTTGCTTGCATCAAAAAAAAATATCAGTTTCTTAGACCCATGTTAACAAAGTAGTTTCTAAACATACTTTCATATTTTCAGGTGTTTTACAACTTTCATATTTTCAGGTGTTTTACAAGAAACGCTTGATAGAATTTGTTCTTTATAACATTTAAACAGCAATGTCCCCGTACATTTTACCCTAATTTCATATTTAAGGGCAAGGTATTTAAAATATCTCATTTGTTCATTAGCGTTATATTATTATTCGTAATAGATTTAGCATGATAATTAGACATAGAAAGCAATGAAAAATAGACAGTTTGGCATAATGGCTGAATTTTTATCTCTAAGTATTTGGAAGTGTCTTATGCCCCATTACTCTTTTAAGTCATTGTACTTTTTTGGGTCACTTGTAGTAAGACGGAAATATAAGAAATAATAATCATCGTTTCTTCCGCAAATATATAACTCAAATACTAAAATAATTACAGTATACAATTTAGCTTCAACTAAATAATTCAGCTCTGCCGCCCAGACGTATAGTGGCTTGGGGAACCTACTGTGTGTATGAACCTGCTGTGGTGGAAGGGCCCCCGGTTCGGAGAAGGCATGGGTGTTTGTAAATGTAAAGTGTCCGTGTGACATGGGTGTACTCTAAATATGCGGCGAGCTGAAAGTCCTCTCGAGTGGTTGGTGATGGGAGAAGAGGGTTAGGAGACCCTCTGATTCGTTCCCCCGGGGTGCTCTTCATCAAAATTGGGCGGCAACGAGCGCGAAATCGTACTGTCACCTGTATAGTGCTCAAGGCTCTTGCTAACGATAGGCGAAATCTTGCACTCCTTGCCACGATGAATTTCGTGGGTTTACTGTCAGACAAGTGAGATAAGTCACAACACAGCATAACTGAGTTCCAGCTAATGAGGATTCCAAAATTCATTTACTAAATCCGCGGGTCGATTATATCGACTTTTTTCTGAGGCTAGATATATACAGAGTGTTACCATAATATTCTCCCGAAACATCAGATTCGATTATGATTTAAATTCAAACTAATCTCCAATCTGATGAAGCCGACGAAAGAAACTTAAAGCTACAAAAAGGGATTAACATAAAAACAGTGTAAAATTTACTATTTACTTAGGAAAATAAAACCGTATAATTTACCAGACATTAAATTTCGCGTTTGGATATTTCTCTAGAATTTGTTAAATTAAGGTTAAAGTAAAGTTTGTTTGTGAAAGTACATTTTCCTTCTCTTATAAACAGTTACTCTTGCACAAAATATTAATGTTTCAGAAGTGCAGTAGTAAAGTAACTTATTTCTTCGAATAGCAGTTGCCTAACTCAGAACCAGAAACTCGAAGTTAAGTTCATTAACTGTTAAAATATAAATTGTGACACAGCATTCTTATAATGATGTTTACCTCTTTGATTTTAATTTGAATAAAAACTGAATACAATAAGTTTTAATCTGAATTTTCTTCTATATTACTGTTACTACATTTACTGATTGGAGTCACTGATTGGACCAGTTATAACCGGCCACTCTTCAGAATCACAGTACGAAATGCTACTTTTCCAATTAAAAACAATTCACATTCGTGCTTTGTCTTAATAAAAAATTACAGAAAAAACAGCAGAAAAAGTAATCACAGCTTTTTGACAAAAGCAAAGCTTTCCCCCCCCCTCCTTAAAATATAACTATAGCTAAAAAGAGTAAAATAAAATTTCCCAAAAGTTAGAAGAAATAAAAAAGAAATTTATTGAACTTTCGCTGCGTTATTGATTCAAACAAATGAGGTTCCGAATACGCAGCGCCCGCTTTTCAACTTCATTTTCGAAGTTGATGACTCAAAAACAAACTTGAAAAAGAAACTTCGATTTTATGAAAAAGGTTCACTTTGCAATAAAGGCGAGTTAAAGAGATCAGATGACGGTAATCACGATCATCATCATTTTCACTGGATGTTTGCTGCAACCTAGAAAAGAGATGGAGATACTTTTATACGGAGAATAAAACTCCTTTTCACAGAAAAAGGCTTGAGGATTAATTACTGATAAAAATAACAAAAAAATGATCAATTAATTAGAGTATTCCAAACAAGGTATTAAGCTTTTGTAACACACTAGTATTTAATCTAGTCTTAAAATAACGTTCACGTAATATTACTTCAATAAAAATTACTTTCGAAATACCGGCCTTGACTATAATCAACTTACAACAGCATCAATAAACTTTAATTACCCATTCCCTGATGGGTGACATTTGATGCAAAAAAGTGGACTACTTATCGATTACAACTGGTGACAATTAAACAAATTGACGTGAAATATGCCACTATCAGAATCAAATATTATAGAACAAGATATCTGGTTTTATCGTTAATTAATTACTACAGAAAGAGGCATTTACAGCCTCTGACAGCTACAGAGCTCGATCAGTCCATCTCGAAGGGTCTATATGAATCTAAGAAGATGTTGGCTCGATGCGGGCACCGGCCGACTAAAAGCTTTTTTAACACAGATAACCGAATCGTTGCCAGTTATTATGAACGATAAGGCAGTTAGCTTTTCATACAATAAAACGAGAGTTAAGTACATCTGCGCTAGTTTTGAATCACGACTTTTTGCGACTATTTAAATCTGCATAAGCTTCTAGCTTGGACGAATATGGTGACATGAATCAAGGAGGAAGACAGGAGAGTATTTAAATTACATAGTATAACATAAAATAAATCTCATAAACCTTTATGATGTAAAATGGTTCGTGTATATGGAAGAAATTAATCCCAAACCATGGAAACAACCAAGAAGCCTACCTTTTCCGACATTTTCGAACCTAGCTTATTTTACTAGCATTATCTAGCGTTAACCATGCATTTGCTTATTGATGAATCCAAAACTGGAAGGGATGAGAGTCTGTTATTGATTGATTAACTATAGCACAGTATTCAACGGTCGTCTGCTTAAACAGGCTTTTGTGAAGAACTTTATAAAGAATATCGCATCAGCCAAGCGTTATTTAAATTGCAGCAGCCAGTTTATTCAATGCAAGTTGGACTATGAACCATCTACATCTTGAATTGTTAACTCACTGGTGGGCCTGAGTGGTAAAAGTAATGCTGTTTAGACCTTAGGTCCAAGGAATTAGAGCCCACTTACATTATAGTGCATTCAGTTACAGAGTAGATGCAGGGAAATGCTATATGGTATTTCTCCCGTCTTCTTTGCACGCCTTCTTCGTGGTGTAGTGGTCAGCACGCTTGACGCGTATTCGAGAGGTCCGTGGTTCGAGTGCCGGCGAGGGCAGTGCTCATTTTTCATCTCCCCTACTTCGAAATAACTTAATGTCTCTATAACGCAATAATTCTTTGTAATGTAATCAAATTTTCTTTAAACGCGCTGTGTTGTTTTATGATTTCTTCTTCATACAAATAATCACATATTATAGAGCACTCCACATTTCTGCGATCTATCAGTCTTTCAAAAAAATTAATTTTCGCCATTTTTAGAATTCGTGCAATATACAAGGGACTCATAACATCAATTGATCTTGCTCTCCAAACCATGCTATCATGAATTTATCCAATAACTAAACGAAGTTCGATAGAAATGCCGGAAATGGCACAGGATTCCTTTTAGTATCGGTCCTAAGAAGCATTAAATAAAATCTATGTCTATTTACACTTTATTCTATGTTTCATTTCAGAGCGAAAACTACAATAAAATTACTTTGGGATTACTTTGGTATAAATGCCTTTCTCCATTTTAGAGTCGTAAACATTGCATTGTATTTACACAATAAAAAATAGTTCGAAAATGCATTAAACTTTATTATACTCCCGTGTTACTGAAAAATTATTTGCCGCCGAAATTACAAAAAGATTGTTGCAACCTTCTCGATTAAAACAGCCTTGTACTCTTAGGTTACAAAATATTTTATTACACACATGGATCAGATAGGCACTCGCGAAAATGGGGGGGGGGAGGAAATGTATCATACACCTGACTAAATAAATTTAATTTTAGTTTTGAGCTATAATAAATTTTATTGTGCTTCATTTACAGTAACGGTTCTTACGTATTATCTTCTCGACAATGTAAGTGTCGCCAAGCAGCGTGATTTAGCGTCTGTTATGAACAAGTGTGACATCACAAAAACTACTGCGCATTTTTCTATTGTAACCCTGACTGATTCTCGATAAGTCAGGTGGATATAAATTAACAGTTATTGCTGCACATTTATTTGTTTTTATTAGAAGGTGGGTGGGAGAATTATTAAAATTTGGGATCTGCCTTTTACAGAATACCAAGCAGTGGATTATATGCAAAGTTATTTAATCATACCATAAAAAAGTGTGTATTAAAGGACACGATATGGTCGACAAAACAGTAAGTAACCATTGAAATATGTACCTAAGAGAAGTTTGTACTTAAGCGTTTTAAACAAAGCTTCTGGTGGGAATAGTGGAAATAAATGAAAGCCTTTCTACGAAGCGAGAAAACGAAATGGCTCCAGTATTGAATGTTTACTAACTAAAGAGGCGTCACTTCCTCGAGAGTTCCACAGGAACGATTGGCGCCTTTGGTTGCATCTCCACCAAATTTAATGGTTTGATGATAACCAAAGTTTACGGTTAATGGGATAATACGTAAGTACCAAAGTAAGCTGTACAGTACTCCAGCCACGACAAATTAATTTACTGTACCCAAGAATTGTGATAGATTTCGTCGTACACTTCATTTACAAAATTTCTTTCCACTTCTAAAAAAGAATTACTGCATTCATGTGATACAAAATAGTACATCACCCCGGATTACACTGCTACTAGATTACAATAATTTGCCGCTTTGTTACAGAGTATGCCAGATACGAATAAGGCAATTATATTGATTAAGTATGAATTAATAAAGATAAATAGGTAAAATTTTCAAGTTGCTATGTTAATAGCTATTAATTAATTTCCTTAAAAAAAATAGCAGTTCCATTTTATTGTTAGAAATGCTTTTAAAATAGCACCACTTTAACGAAAGCTGTTAAAAAGAAACAACCTGGTTTTATAACCCAGATACCAAAAGAATCGACACTGCTGTATTCAACCTTGCAAAAGAAATCAAATATCGAGGAGCTTTAAAACAGAACAACCAGCATGGATATGTTGATATCAGATATGGGAAAAGGGTCAGAAAAACAGGCAAACAAATCATGAAAATAGGAAAAAGAAAAAGAAATTACTTCAGAAACCGGATATACCCATTCATCAAAACTGTTTAAAAATCGAAGACACTAAAATCAACTGTTTAGCGAATTAAAGAAGAGATATTAGTTTAAAATCTGATATCAAGACAACGAGTTCAAAATAGAAAAATTATGAAACAATTCGAACAAAATATTACTTTGAAATGTATAAACAATTTAGTCTATCCAAAAGAGTTTAGAAATCTATTTTAAGGCATGAATCGAATTTTATGTTTAATCCTAACATGAGTGGTGGCACTAAGTGTTAGTCTCTAACATTCCCCAACTGTGCTTCTGGTGCACCTAACATAAAGGCGAATGAAAAACAGTTGGTTTATTTAAATTAGCTTATTAAAATTGGTTGATTTGTATCATCATACATCGCTGAACTGACGACATTTTGTTATTTCCGAGTCATTTCACGAAAGGTTTTGTCAACTATTTTTTGAACAACCAGAAAATTGATTTTTTGTCTAATCGAATGTCTACTCCAAGCTACACATGCCGAAATGTATGTTATAAATAATATATGAATTTTTTTCTAAATAGATGTTGCTTACTGCAAAAAATCGCAAATCGATCCGTTTTTTTTTTTTTGCCTGCTCTTTTTTACTTGTTGTTACTGTACTACTATACTGCTAAATTTCTTGTATAAAAAATTTCTTTAACTTAATTTCTTTGTGCATATTTCTTTATACGCATTCTTTTTTTTTTATACGGAAGCTAACATATGTGAAGGGAACACGTTTGCGTATTTGAAGCAATGAAAAGAAAACATTGGAAATACTTAACATCGAAAATGAAGGAATAAATAAATAATAAGTGCACAGATTTACCAGAAAAGGGAAAGGAAAATCTTGTATTTTCACAATCGTACAGCAATTTTTTATCTAAATAAACGAAATAAATGAACTGTAGAAAAGCTTTATTCTAAAGAATAATGATTGGGTAGCAGTATTTCACTAATTATACCTCTGTAAAAACAACCGAATGAACAACTTAATGACTGCATTCTTGTGAGAATTACCCAAACCATATTTCAAACTTCCGTATTGATTTATGGACTAAACAACGCACGCACTTCAAGTAAGGTCATATTATCTATCGAATTTACACCATTTCCCCTCCCGTTCACCTCCCTAGACTTACAGAGCTAATTACATCAACCAATTAAGAATGAAACTGATACATCGCTCAAGCGACAGCTGATCCTCATTAGCTTAATTGCATAATTATACTTAATAGCAGCAACAAACAAGGGGTAACTGTTGATTACAAGATTGGAATTCACAATCCACGCTGGAGATGATAAATGTCTCAAATAGTCCGAAACAGAAGGGTGGCTGTCAATGGGCGCACGCAACACAGACTCGTTGGATATCTCATAGACAGGTACGCTTGTAATATTCTTCAGTTCGTACCTCAAACTAGGGTCAGGCGAGAATGACCACCCTTATTCCGCTTCATTGAGCGCGTCCTACCGTCGCCAGAGTGAAGGCATTCCCAATGGACGACCTTCAAAAAACTGTTAAAAAGAAGTGCAATGAAAGGTTATAAAAAAGAAAATGGGGAGAAGGAATACTTAACAAAAACAACCACAGAGTCGGAGAGGAGTTGCAGGCAGATATTAAATCTTACTCCTTCAACTTTTTTTTTTTTTTTGACTTTCTGTTGGCGCCAACGACCGTCCTAAACGCGTGTCCGTGTAGGAATTTGTTGGTTCGTCTGCATATGAAAGAGTTGGGTGACTCGAATTTGATTTTGCCTATTTGTTTGTTTCTTTTGTTTATGAAAACTCTTACTTAATTATTTTTATGTGAAAGGGGGAACAAGCTGAGACAACGACAAAGAAAATAAATGATAGCGCAAGTTCTTTTTTTTAATTATTGTTACTTATTTTCCTTCAGTTGCTTCACCATAACTAATGAACTCGGCATCGAAAGAAACAATAATACTAAAAAAAAGTATTCTCATATTAGAGTTTCTAATTTAAAATCAAAGGATTCGAAGGAAAAAAAAAAGCACAGCAGAAATATTCATACTCATCAAAATCAGCGGCATCGAAAGAAATACTGAAGAGAAATAAATATTCTCACATTAGAGTTTTCATATTCAAAATCAAACAATTCGAAGGAAAATAAATATAGCAGGAATAATCGTATTCTTCTTATCAACTATATTTATGAAATTTAACTTCTGTGTTTCCAGCGGCATCGAAAGAAATACCCAGGAGAAATATTTTTACATTAGTGTTTCTCATTAAAAGTCAAAATATTCAAAGAAAAAACTTTGAAAGAAATGTTCATAAGCTATTTTTAGCAACATCAATAATGAAATACAACTTCTGTGCTTCCAGACTGTTATACATTATAAGTTTCAATTTCCCTCCGTAAGCTCACCATATCAAACGTTATACACGGGATGAAGTGTCACTGGCAGTCCATATCACTTTACCTGATACGTTAAAATTACTTGAAATTTTAAAGCGAATAAAGATGTTAATGAAACGAAATAATATAACTGAATGTAATGTCCTCAGTGTTAATTTTGGTTCTTATGAATATTATTTTTATTTTATTCTACAAATGTGAAGCGTGCTATAATGGTCAACAGATGGTTAGAGTTCAGAAATGTTCACACAGCCAAAGCCTTTTAATTTTTTTTTATATAATTGTAGCAATAAGATGTAATATGCTTTGATTTTTAAGTTTTCTGTTTGATTAAAATAATTTTAATACATATGCATAATCATTATAAGCAGTAGCGTATTTTGTCTTATTTTTCATTTTGATTATTTAAGTCAGGAATTTCTGTTTGTATATAAAAAGTTTAATAAATAAATAAAATAAAATTTAAATAGTATATGTAAAAATCGAAATGTTTCGACAAAATATAGAACTTGCAGTATTTTATATTTTTATTTATCTATTAATCTTAGGCTTAACAGAGAAAGCCTGGGCACACAATGACCTTCTGTGATCCAAGGTCATAGGCCCTCTTTGAACTAATTCTAACTGCATTCTCTTTGAACTAATTCTAACTTCACTCTTCGGTACGGCAGCAGTCAGAGTCACTAACAAGTTTCTCGTCTGGACGGCAGTGATAACTGCCAACTATTTCAGTATACTTTTCAGTATACTTGGCAGGCAAACGCTCCAAAAGAAAATTTAAAATAAATAAAAAAGCTACTAGATATCTTATTAAAATGAAATAAAAATATTACTTATTCAAAATTATATTTATTGCTTTTAAATAACTCAGTTTGCTAAGGAATTAAAAATGTAATTAAAAAAGTAAATTAAACACCGCATCGAAAGGCAAATTTCTTAGAACTGGCCACGTAATTGGTAACTTAAGAAACGGCACAATTGCTAGATCGCGTAAATGATAAATGCCTTGACAGGGTAGCGTAACATAATATAACACAACATAGCGTCTCCTCACAAAACTAAGCTATAGATGCGTCTGATGTTGTAGAGACATTAGGTTATTTTGAAGCAGGAGACATGAAAAATGAGCAACGCCTTCGCCGGGAATCGAACCACGGACCTCTCGGTTACGCGTCGAGCATGCAGACCACTACACCACGAAGGCATGCGAAGAAGGCGGGAGAAATACCTTATAATGTAAAAAAAATTCTAAAAAGCAATTTTACAAAAGTTTAGAAGAATAATTAAAAAATTATTCGTTTTTAATTAATAAATCTTTGCTTTATTAACTTTTAGCTGAGAGTAATAATTTATATATTAAAATACACCTTCAGCAACAAGCATGTTAATTCTTAATACTGCTTAACAACCCAGTGTTTACATATTAATAGCATGCTGATGCTTTAAAGGATATTTCAGAAAGCAAATTAGCCAGATTTTTTTTATATACACAAATGCAATTTTTATATCTTATTATTATCAACATTGCACTTAATCCAAATTTTAGATTACGTGATGCGAATCGAATCTCAAATTTCTACACTCACGTTTGTGAAAATTGCAACACCAAGAAGGAATCGTCATAATTGAATGCAATTTAATACACAGTTGAGTGGTAGTGGTACAAATAAATGATTAAATGTTCAAAGCAAACAAACAAGAACAAGAGATCAGAATCAGTATTTTGTGTGGCCACCACGCGCCGCAATAAGTG
>KK112169.1:411120-425589 GCA_000611955.2 Stegodyphus mimosarum
TCGCTCTCTTTCGTCGACGAGGCATAAGTACAGATTGGGTTAACGTTTACCACTAGCAGATAACCACCGATAACCATACACGCCTCGCTACAGCCGTCTATTTATTCGGATCCGTCAGCCGTTCAGAGGGCGCTGCTCAGCATACGCATGCGCTACGGATTTGCAATTCTAATCATTTGCATATCATGCGCTACTTTGCATTTCCTGAAAATTTCAGCTCACTCGCGTAAGTCCTTCATGGTGTTGCAATTTTCACAAACGTGAGTGTAGTAAGAAATAGAAACTTATGCATCAGTTTCTACTATTTACAAGAAGTTTAAGATTTGTTACAAAGAATAATGATTTATGACTTAGCGTAGTCGAAATGCAAAAATTTTAGCTATCAAAAAATGTTTGTCATAAAAAGCAAACAATCAAACTGTTCTTACAACTCAAACTTAAGAAATGTGGTTCCTTTCTACAGGAGCACAAGCTCAAATTGAATTTCGACAGAACTTTAACTGAATCCAACGTAACTCTATATCTTCCATTTTTCCAGATGCGCCACACCACTCCTTTTAAGGAATGTCCGATTCGTGCTCTCCGCAGATGCCCGTCGTCATGGCAACTAAGAAGGATCGATCTTATATTGGACAGATCTTCGGCTACTGCCGTGCTTAGTCGTCGTGCTCAAGAAAAATGACACAACTTTTCAACTTTCAGTTTCCTATTTCAAAGGAGCCAGGCGTAATAACGGGAGGAGAAGGATACATGAGAAGTTACTTTATGTAATGACTTTAGTCAAACGGATGGTAACAAAAAAATACCTTTTTCATTAAAGCACTTAAACTTCTCTTCTAGAGCATGCTCCAACACGTTTTATGTCATCCTCAAATTTCTCTTAAATGTTAGGACGTACAGTAAATAACTGGTGCAGGTTTAATTCGGAGGAAAAAAAAAATCTGAAAGCTTTTAGATTTTGCATTACGCTCAAAGGGGTGTTTTTTTAACGTTTTGAGGGTTACCTTTAATTATTAAATATTATGTTCTTCGCACTTAAACCATATCTTTAGTATATCCGATACACAGTATCACGCGCTGGAGATAAAAATGATTTTTCTGTACAACGTTGCCATTGCTCGCTTTGAAATCCTTTAATTTGTTAACAAAAAATTCGTTAAAGTTTTACAAAATATGAAATTGATAATAAAACAAATTCCAAATTTCAAATTTGGGCTTCCAGATGCCCATATTCGAAGGAGGATTACATTATTTAAAATTGTATGGCTCTAAGTGCCGTTCTTTTATCAGAATGCGAGAAACTTACATACATTTACTCGGATTCTTCATTATTTAATTTCTTTAAATATAATAAAGGACGATTATATTTGGTCGCAACAATTTGAAAAGTGAAACAACGCTTGTAGTGAATCAACGCAAAATGCCAAAAAGCCCTCACGGACTGGAGTAAAAGGCGTTTGCCAAAGTCCCCATCTCCTTTCTTCTTCCTTAAAAGCAAGATTGCTACAGAAATGCCAAAAAGCAATTAATAGTCCTTCTTTGCAAATTGACCCTTTGGACTAATAAATTAAAGAGTGTACCAGGTATGAGTGAGACAAATTGGAGATTATTTAGAGCTATTTGTTCATACAATGTTAAAATTTACAATATAAAATTTTTCAATTAATTCTTATTTATGATCATATTTAAAATTCTGTATAAATTATTCTTTGGCTTATCTTATATTTTCAGTAACTCTCCCCGATCATGTTTTTAATATTTCTTTAAAAATTGCTTTTAGTGGTCGAAAGTAAATTATTTCAAATTTAGTCAATTTTTTTTTTTTTTTTGCTTTTTTCTCATTTCAAAATAATTACGAACTTTTGCACTAAGAATAATAGCCAGGTTTCAGGTTCCGCTGTCAAACCGCGAATGTCGTGCTACCTGCACGACGTTTCAGGGCTCTATGAAATTAAGTCGCTTTGGATGCTTAACTTCGGAATTCTGTCACGTGAAACGGGTAAGGATTAGACTTGCTAGAGAAGGAAAATGTCCACTTTGTTTGCAAATATATGTATGTGCGAGCAGCTTTTTTTTTCCCACTGGTGAAAATTAATAAAAAGGAAATTGATTGATCTTTGGTAATCTACAATCTGTGATGAAGGTAATTTCTAGTAGTTTCTCTCCACAAACTTTATCAAAATTGAAACGCTATCAAATGCCAAGCTGTTGTAAGAAACTTAGAGTTATTTACATATAAGCGTATATATTTTATTTATGTGTCGAAAAAAAATTTAATTGATGAGAAAAAGAGACTAGGTTGTCATTATTTACTCTCAAATTTGTTCCTATGTGGAAAGCTCTCTCTGAAAATTTTCGTAGTTTCGTAAGTTTTTAAGATTCGTTCCATTTTTTATTTTACATGAAAGCAAGTTTTTAAATGATTAATTAAATGTAATTTAAATATATTTTAATGACAACGTATAATTAACAAAAGTGTACTGGGTGTCGAATTTTGGATTTCAGATAGAAAGTAAATATAAATCTGAATTTTTTCTCTTCCCGATATTATTATTATTATTGTTTATATATGTTCTGATAAACACTTAATAATAGAAATTTAAAATAATTTTTTTGTTAATAAAACATTTTCTTCTTATTAAAAAAATTGGCCTGCAAAGTCATTAGCTTTCTTTGATACTAGAGATGTGAAAAAGTGTATTGTCCTGACCGGAACTCGAACCTTGGACCTCTCGAATATGCGTCGAGTATGCTTCAAATTACACCACGAAGGTATGCAAAAAGGAGGGCGAAAGTACCTTATAGGCCGTCAGCGAGTTTGCGACAACTAGGTGAATGAATCGGCAATGTCGTTCGTATAAAGGCTCGTAGTTAACAATATCACATCGTTTTGATGAAAAGAATGAAATATTTTTTTAATACACTAATTTCAATAAACGGAAGCATTTACAGCTTCCTCTTTTCCGTATAGATAATCATGCTATCTACATAGAATCTTGCGAATGTTTCTTTAGGCTTTATTTTGATATGCAGATGGTGATATTTATGGAATTCAGAGTGATAACATTTAGCGTCATATTATTAGGATCCAACATAAAACAGGATTCATCACCTATAATCGCTTCCGACGCACTTCCGTTTAGAATCAATTGCTCATAAATTTTAAAGCAATTTTTCCTTCTAATTTCTTGAACGTTTCATTGTTTTGTACCCGTGTTCTGATGCAAGATTTTAAGCCCGACCAGTTCATTTTGATGTCTTCAGTTTCGAACAGCCTGGCACATAGAGACGTCCAATTTCTCAACAAATTTCAGTTTAACCATGTTTATGATTTGTTTGCTTCTTTTGTCCCTTCCCAAAATTTTGAATGGGTACTTACGGAAAAGCCCGTCGACCACAAGAGACGGCGCCAGCCAATCTCGCAAAACAAAAACAAAAACAACAACAACAACAAATAATAATAATAATAATAATAATAACAAAATACAAGAAAAAACGTTCTGTTCTTATTTTTCTTTCAAATTTATTATATTATCATTTATTTATATTTACTTTTTCATTAAAATTTCCATTATTTTTTCCATAATATCGCCATGTTGTGGCCATTAACTTTTTTTTTTTTTTTTTTTTTTTTTTTTTTACCATAACTTTGGAAATATCCATCAGCATGCTCTTCTGTAGTAAGCAGATCCCACATTTTAATCATTTTTATTAGTCCAAAGGGGCTTTATGCCTGAAGCACTATTGTTTTCGTTTTGCGATTTTGCGTCGAATCACTCTGAATGTCCGTTTCACTTTTCAAATTGTTGCCACCAATTATTATCGCCCTGTATTATATTTGAAGAAATAAATAATGAAGAAGCTGCATAAATGTATGCATGTTTCCCGCATTGTGATAAAACAACGGTACCTAGAGCCATCCAATTTTGAATGAAGTAATGTGAATATGGGCATCTGGAAGCCCAAAGTTGAAATTTGGAATTTGTTTTATTATACATATTTTGTAAAACTTCAAGGAATTTTTGATTAACAAACTCAAGGATTTCAAAGCGAGCAATGGCAACGTTGTACAGAAAAAACATTTTTATCTCCAGCGCATGAGACTGTGTATCGGAAATTCTAAAGCTATGCTCAATTTAAAATTATTTTGCGATATTGGTCTTGAACTGAATTTTATGGTTTAAGTGCGACGACCATGATATTTAATAAATAAAGGTAACACACAAAATATTAAAAAACGTCCCTTTGGGCGTAATTTAAAATCTGAAACCTTTCAGATTTTCTTTCTTTTTTATTTTATTTTATTTATTTATTTCTTTATTTTTTTCGAAAATGCGTGATAGAGGGAAAAAAGGAGTGTTTATTCAAGAATAATAACTAACACGTGTAATCAAGGTTACACGAAACCCAGCGTGTTTGAAGTTCCATTTTTGGCGAAAAATCGTCTCTTCTTTAATAGGCAAAAACGGTCGACGGGTTTTCAGTTATAAAAGCGTACTTTTTGTTTCAAAATAGCTTCCGTTAAAGAGATGCCATGTTATAAAAATTTCTAACACTTAACTGAAACTCCTACGTTTTTGAAGAAAATGAATTGATGTTGTCAAGACAAACTGTAAAATCTGAGTATTTAAATTTATTGGTTGATACTTAACCAATGTACTTTTTTTAATCCGTGACAGTCTTTAATAGTGACGTGGTTCCAACGAAGACTGTTAGAAACCGAGAAAATTAAATAGAATAACTATAATTAAAGCAGTAAATAATAACTAATTAAATATAATAATATGTAATACGTAAAAACACTAGTAAATAAAATCAGTCATAAAATTAGGCAAAGTAACAACGTTGTGTTTGGCATAAATTTTAACCAAGACTCTGATTGATTTCGAGAACGAACAGTTATTGATCCCTCTTCAATAGGAGAAAAGAAATTCTGCTGAAGGCTGATAATGCTATGAATGCTTGTGTCTGTATTTGGGATTCCTACTACCTTTGATACCTTAATTTTTGCCGATCATCAGCATGAAATTTATCATACTGTTTCCGGCCATCAGGAACAGTAAAAACAAGAAAAATTAAATTAACAGAATTTTAAAAGCGTTTTGAGGAGTAGACTGGAATTAAAGTCATTAACTAAATTAGATAAATTTTTGTAAATGTAAAAAGCTTTCTTGATAATTTTTGTAGACAAAATTGTAACTAAATTTCATTGTAACTAAGTTTGTAACTAAACATTAAAACTACTAAACATTTAAACATTTATATTAATTATTTTTTATAACTAAAATTGTAACTAAAGTCAAAATTGTAACTAAATTTTTAAGTATGATTAACTACAGAAGATTTATTTATTTCTTCGTTTAGGACATCACATTCATGCACCTTTGATACGAAACTTTAACACTCTTTTAGTGTGGCCGATGTTTATGAAAACATATCACTCAAACAAAATAAAATTATTTTGGATATAATCGCATACTGAGTTTTTATATTAGTATATATATATATAGTATTATTATATTATATATATAGTATTATTTCATATTTTAAAGTGAAAAAAATGTATAGCTCCCCTCTATTTTCCATTTCTCTTTCATATTTTATATAGCTAATAATGTATAGCTTACCTGAAATTTTATGAAAACTGACAAGTGGATTCGGTCAGCTACAGATATAAGGACGCAGTTAATTCAACTCTGAATCAAGCAGAGCTGTATGTAGCAACTATTCTTAGTATCAATGACTGCTGGTATAGGTGTTTTTATTGAGCAGAATTGTTTTGAGTAACCTTCATTTTCACTCCAATATGGCCTCAGAACCAGATATATCTCAAAAAAAGATTTAAACTGTAGGGATTTTTATTCATTTTCACTAACCAATCAAGTTTATGCTTTCTTTCCTATAAGCCTTCATTCCTCTAATTGTCAATGCCAGACTATTTAAATTTGGTATCGCGCGTAAAGGAATGCAAATTCTACTAATTGCAAAAAAAGGTTTAAATACTCACTTTTAGAAGGGAAAGCTAGGAGTGTGGGCAAGCACTGTACTTTGTAAAGTGAGCTTCTTACCGCCCAAGCGAGGCATAGTTTGTTAGCGTCAAGTTCGATGCATTGTGAATTTTAAAGAGTTTAAATAAAGGATTTTTTAACCCTTCTCCTGCATGGTTTCTGCACTAACTTCAGCTGTCACTCCAAAAGTTTATAAGGTATATCTCCCACAATCTTAGCGTGCCTTCGTGGTGTAATGGTCGGCACACTGAGCCGGTATTTCAGGGGTCCGCGGTTCGATCCCCGGCGAAGGCAGTGCATATTTTTATCGTTCCTGCTTCCAAAAAAAACCTAATGTCCCTACAAGTTGAACAGAATATATCAGAAGAATCTTAAAAAAGGGAAAGAAAAATAAATAAATAAAAAGCTTTCAGATTTTACATTACGTCTAAAGGGGCGTTTTTTTTTAACGTTTTGAGTGTTACCTTTTTTATTTATTAAATATCATGTTCATCTCACTTATACCATAAAATTCAATTCAACAGCAATATCGCAAAATAATTTTAAAATGACCATATCTTTAGAATTTCCGATATTCTCTCGCGCGCTGGAGATAAAAATGTTTACTCTTTTTTTCCTCCGTACAGTGTTGCCATTGCTCGCTTTGAAATCGTTGAGTTTATTAATCAAAAATTCGTCAAAGCATTATAAAACATGAAATAGATAATAAAACAAATTTCAAATTCCAAATTTGGGCTTCAGATGCCCATATTCGGTGAAAGTTTACATTATTCGGGATTTGATGGTTCTAGGTACCGTTGTTTTATCACAGTGCCAGAAACATATATCCATTTATGCGGATTCTTCATTGTTTAATTTCTTTAAACAAGGCGATAATATTTTCTTTAAACAGGGCGATAATATTTGGTGGCAACAATTTGAAAAGTGATACGCCGTTTACAGTGATTCAACGCAAAATGCCAAAACGAAATTAATAGCCCTTCTGGGCTAACGCCCTTTGGGCTAAAAAAACACCATTATATTGAATTTCGTAAACTATCACTTTGAAATATTATACTTTCACTGCAAATATGCGTGCGTGCAAATTCCAAGAAAATAGGCCTGGTAGAAAGGGATCACGAACCAATTTCAAGATTTGACCCAAACAAAGAAATAGAGAAATCAAGCGAAATAAAGTCATATAACAAAACCGCCTAGAAAATATATGATCACTTCAAATAGTTCATAACACATTGGTGATTCCCACACGAACAGGATCGCAGCAGTAAGTCATTAGCATAAGAAGGGGATTAACGTAAATCCTTACGAAAACTAAGTTTCGATCCGGTTCGTATGAACCTAGACAATAGAACCTAGAAAAATTCTTCTATGGGTAGAACAGGGTCATCTTAAAGGTGTAACCTCCAACTGTTCAACTTCGAGAACAAATCCATTGTTTCCTCACGCGAATAACTTGTAGAAACGGTAATTTACTTTTCAATTCGTACAATAACGGGAAAAAAATGAATACTTTTTACTTTTCAAAAAAAGAGTAAAGTCAGTTATCATGAAAATAATTACATTCGGGAAATGAGTTTTGGCGATATAAGAACCCATTTCCTACCGGAATCCCTCCTATTGTACGTGCCAGTCAGCAAATTATAGGCTAATCATTCAGCTACGATACATGTGAGTTAGTTTTTGATACTGAAAGGATTTTTAAAGGAGTCCTTCCGAAACGCTTAGAGTGTCAAGTAAATTACGTTGCACTGTGCTACTATCCGCTGCTTTGACAAATGTTGCCGCTGAAACAGCATTTTCCAATCCAACAACCTATGCTAGTGTCTGAAAACTTGTAGATTACAAGGTACAGTAGAAGTTCAGAAATCCGAAATGCTTGGGATCAGAGGTTGCGTTTTGCGGATTTCAGGACAGAAAAGCCAAATCATAATATTCAGACTAAAAGTGCAAAATAAATAAGGCATATTAGATACATTTACTTAAATTATTATGCACAATAATATACATTATTTTATTATATGCATTAAATTATTATTATATATATATATATTTATTATATTATTCATTTATATCAGTGATTACAGGAATATTTTAAAGCATTAAGGGCATATACAATAGAGAAGTGTAAAAATAAGGGATACTAATAAAACATAAAATAGTTAATTTTTTTTTACTTGTTTCAAACATTTTTCTGATAGAGGTTTTAGGTGCTCCAGAGTAAGTTTTTTTTTTTTTTTTCGTAAATTCTACAGGGTCATAATCTCTTGTTCTGTGGCACAGCTCTGTTGTTCTAAATAATTTAGGTATTTTTCACCATGTTCCAAACCCTCATTAAAAGATTATTTTCTCACTCCTATCAAATTCATTATCTGTGTCGGTGTCGGAACCGCTTTCTTGCAGTGGCGACTTCAAAACAGAGCCAATGATTTCCTCATCGGTTATCTGATATGCCAGTGTTGGCTCCCTCATCTGAACACATCATCTATACTAAAAACCTCTTCTGGACTAAGATCGTTTTTCTTGCCACTAACACAGAATCATTATTATTCGGTAATTATGACATCATTATTGGATAAATATTTTTTCTTCGGATTTCATTCTCCATTCTGCGGTTTCTGGAACCTATAAATTCAATGTTTATATTTTGAAAGGTAGTGCGGATTTCAGGAGTTGGCGGATTTAAGGTAGGCGGATTTTTGGTATTTGACTGTATCAATATTCCTAACCATCAGTGGTGATTATGGGTTTGATAGGCAAAGGCATCATTCCATTATATCCAAAGAATGTCCATGAGTTTAATAATTTTCCTAAATCTACTGCACTGCTTCATATATGCTTCATACCTTACAGTTTAAACGTCAGGAACTGTAACTTACCAATGGCCAAACTGTAGATGAGCACTGCCCAACAACTTTGATGGGTACAGGTCTCTTCGGCTGAATTCTGTTTTAAAAATTTACTCAGTTTTGCTTCATTGCTCCAGACTGGAAACCTGTGAACTGATTTCAAATAATCAATCCTTAAGTCGTAGGACTTATGTCCTTGACTGACATTGGTGTGCTTATTTTCCGTTTTAATTTAAAAATCTATATAAATTTATTGCACGAGAGATCTCATACTTAAAATGCATGCTGGCCGCTTGTACTTTGAGCATGGAAGCATTTAAATGAAAGCAACTGACGCACTAAAATTTTTTTTCTCCTTTCTCTTCGTTTTCTTTTTTCCTTTTAAAAAAAAAAAAAAAAAAAAATATAATGGAAAGTTTTATAAACAAAATTTTAAAAAATTAAATCAATTTTAAAATTTAAAATTTTGCTCACTAAACATTTATCAAAACACAAGAAACAACGATAATAATAATACTATAAGTGAAAACAACTCAAATTTACATTTATTTTCTATCGGGAACCTAAAATTTGGTACTTGCAAGATATTTTTTTGCTGGTTACACTTTGTAATTCAAGTATATTGCCAGCTAAATATTAAATTCTAAGTTTGATATTTCTTTCAAATAATTTTAATATGTTTAATTAGTCATAAATAATTTAATTTTAACTAACTTTTAACTAAAACTTTCCAGGTTTTCAGAGGGACAAGACTTGAGAATAAATAATGACAACCTTTCTGTTATTTATTAAACTTTTCTTCAAGCCATAAATAAAAATACATACAGAGGCTGTTCGCACATTTTTTAGACTGTTAGGGTTTTGGGAGAACGTTTGGATAATGCAGTTTTTAAAAGTCCGAAAGCACAAAAATCCATAGGTAACACATCGGGAAATTTAGTAGAGATATCGGTGAAAGGTATGGCCTTGATACCAGTTTTTTGTTCCATTTCGTTTAGGAAATTTGCAGTGGATTTTGATGTGTGACTGCTAACTTTGTCCCGATGGAGTCTCACAGATTGATGGCACTGTGGGTAAAGCGATAGTATTTCATTCAGAAAAATGGGCGATAAAATATGTTCCTGATAGTATTTGGAGTTAATCTTGACATTTTTTTGCACTCTCTTTATTTTTAACTTGCCATTATAAGAAAAACCAGCAACAGTCATGAATCCCTTAGAAAAACTTTCTTTCGATTCTTTGAACCATGTACTTAAACTTTTTTCTCTCCTTTTATGATACTAAATGGCTCTTTTTTTGTTACAATAATTTAAATACACCCATGCTTCATCTATTGCGACAATTGTTTTCCATTTTTCTTTGGATAAGTGTTTCTCATATAGAATTCTGCAGCGTGTCCTGCGTTGAGCGATATGCTTCGGAAGAAGACGATGCACATTGCGTTTTTTCGCTTTCTTAAGATTTAAATCAACGTTTATCATTTTGTTTACAGTGGACACCGAGCATTTTAATGGTTTCGCAACTGTCCTTTGACTAGGAGGATTTTCTTTTAACATTAAACAACGTACCTTTGCAATAGTCGAAGATGTCCGTTTTTTGCTTGGATACTTGTTTGGAATTTTTGTCCCACTTGAGGCTCCAATTTGACTTTTTTTTTCCTTTCTTGTTGATGATATCACCTACCGACGCTTTAAATATCACAAAACCATGACTCTCACATCGTTTTTGGATAACGGAGTATGCATATTTCTCTTCGGAAAGAGCGTGAATGTAGCCTTCGAACCACTGCTTTGTTAAATTCGCCATTTTGAATAAAAACAAAACTTTCAAGCCACAGACGATAATTTTGACTTTTAAAAACCTAGTACAATTGCAATTACTTCTTTTGCAGCAAACAATTTTTTATTACCGCTTACCAAACTCGCCTAAAAAATGTGCGAACAGCCTCTATATTTTTGCATGTATATAATTATAAATTTCTATTCGTCTTATTACAGCTTGACACCCGATGACCTTTCGATTCTGATAAAGTCTGAGAAATTACTACAAATTATCTTCATCGCCGATTATAAATGCTCATCGGTCAATCAGATTCTATTCTTAACAGTTTTCAAATATGGAAAAAAGCAGTGGGGCTTCGAAAAAAAGCTTCGGGGCCGCATGCGGCTCTCTGGCCCGCAGTTTGAGACCACATATACTACACGGTCGCCCACTGGTGATTCAATGGTCACAGATGCGGAGTAATCACCATCAACTTGTCTCATCCCAGTGAGCTATGGTTTAACCTCTAGTGGCGTCAGCCCGTTTACTCACTGGTAACCAATGGTCTTGATAGGTATTGGCGTGCTTCACTTTGCTGTCCAGTTCTCAAAATTTCTAATAATAAAATAATTTTATTCTTCAGTTTTGGTTACGGAACAATCTAAGCGAATTCTTTCACCTCCCGTAAACATATTTTCCAAATTCTTTCGTTTTATGTTTTTCGAACCTTAACATAAATTTTTATAATAATTACTCAATACTTCTTTCCTCTTATGTTTCTCATGATAATTACCAAAAATATCTAAGCGTATTGTATGCGATAAAAGAAAATTTCTAAAAATATATATTATGTAAAAGAATTTGGCAACAATAAACAACAAGATAGGGGGCCTATTGTTCTTGTTTAAATCTAACAGCAGTAGATTGTATTGGATTTACATGGATTACCGCAAAGCACAGTATGACTATCTGTTTAAAAGAAAGAATGCCCTCGTGGAGAACTTTCTAAGGAAACTGGCTCACATTCGCGTTACGCATGAGAAAAGCAATTAACAACACTAGAATTTTGGGGAATATTTAATGGTACTTCCATATTTAAGACTTCTACACGTGAATATAAAATACTCCCCAATTTTACGTCTGAAAGAGTCACTTTTTGCTAACCAGTTTTAATAACCTATCTAAAATTTGTGGGTTTTGAATTGTATTTCTCCAAATAGTATAACAGATAAAGTAAAAAAGATATTTGACTTAAGATGATAGGAGAACAGCTAAGCAAATCAATTGGAAAAAGAAGGGTATTTGCAATAACTCAAAAGCGACGTTATATTTTATAAGCATGACAGTATTGCGAAAGCATCTGCCGCCCAGACAGTATAGTGGTTAGTTGAGCCGACTGCGATAATGAAGAGCCCGAGTTCGAATCTCGGAGAAGGCATGGATGTAAATTTTTGTCCCTTCACAGGAGGTAACGGTGACAGCCTATTAGGTGGCTCCGCAATAAATAGTCGCCCATCGGTGCAGAAAGACTTAGCGGGTGCAAAACAAGACATCTGTCTTTTTTGTCTGTCTGTTCACCACTTTCGGCTTTAGGAGTGGTCAATACCGAAAAGGCAAGCGCCCGCTGTAAAAGGGAAAAAAAAGCATTTTGAAGATTTAAATCCTACTTTGATCTGCTAACAAGTGAATGGAACACGATTCTTGTTACTTTTCTCTTTCTCTTTTGAATGTCATTATGTACACTCTACCTTTGAATGTATTTACTCCAGAATATCAGTAACTTGTTAATCCAGATATGTATTTACTGTATTTTATGTTATAGTTCACATGAACAGCGCTGCCATAATCAATATGTACGTAATATTGTAACCTGCACTTTATATGTTAACTGTATTGTATCATTTAGCTCATACTCTTTATATATCATATAGGTCATACAAATTGTCCAACATATATCCGAACCCTCTAATATAACATCACTATTACGAATATCGTCTGGTCGCATAACAATCTGTATATGTTATATTTATTTTTATATCCCCCCGAGATGTAATTACTCCTGCTATGTACATCGTTTCATGCTTTAACAGTAACACGACATAAATATGTACATGTTGTATAAATTTTTTAACTATAACATTGCAATCTCTTCTCATACAGTAGTCGCACCATGTAGTAAATTTTTTAATAACATTGCAATCTCTTCTCATACAGTAGTCGCACCATGTAGTAGTTTGCAAGTTATTTAGCAGTTGACTTTCTTATACTCATGACTGTATATTCTATTACTGAGTTTTGCTCTATGTATTACATCCGTATTTCTGTATTGAACTAGTGTACTTTTATCTCATATGTCACATAATATGTGCACGCGTTTTTTGTATGCGTATTCATTTTGTACCTCCGGTATAGCATCCCTTCCGAAAGTAGTATGGACGCACAACAGTTTGTAAATATTACATATGTTATATAGTTTATATCCTGTTCTTATAGACGTAGTTACTCCTGCTATGTACACTGTACCATGCTTTATTTGTAATACTAGTTACCTATGTCAATGCTGTAAATGCTGTACTCTAGATAATGGTGGGCGTGGTGCTGTACTGATTAACCGCTATGGTAAAGGGACAGTGCCCACGTCCCCCGTCACTTATCACTTATCACTTACTTTTCTCTTTTTGGAATTTAATTTTCCAGAAGATACGGAATATATTCATACATTGTGGAGTTCATAATTACGTAATAACGATATATGCTAGACTGATACACCAATTGTTGAACAATTAAAGCGTTTATTACATGAAACGCCAGTTACAGAATGTGTATTGCTGATAGTTTGATCCGGATAACCTTAGCGAACTGGATGACTGTGCGGAGTTTTCCTATGTGAAAAGTAAATATGTGCTAGTTTCTCTTAGAAAGTCTTTCTTCCCATTAAGCAGATACTTTTTTTTGCATCAGTTAACTAACCATTAATTAGGCCATTCATCTTGTGTAATTTAACTGATTTAGAGTAAGAAAAAATTACATTCAAATAACATACTAAACTCGCAAATGAACTTGAAAATATGATATTACTTTTTTTTCTCAAATAGGTTGTTATGACACTTTTTTATTGCGAAGAATAACACTTGTTAAAATCTTCTTTTTTACGGAAAACAGTGTTTTTTGATCTTACATTTATTTCATGCGATTTCACGCAGTTTTCTACTTTGTAAACTACCACAAAGTATTACGAGAGGGGGGAAAAAAACTTTAATGAAATATTGAGAAAAATAATATTCTTTCACCAAATGTTGCCTGTTTTTTATGATATACAGCTATAATATTTTGATGATTATCTCTCCAAACTATTGAATGTTTTTTCCTGAAAGGGAAACAAATTAGTTTAACGACTCCGTTATTTCATTGGTATTGTACCGTTATATTACTTAAATGAAAAACATTACTTTATGTGAGCAGTCATATTATCAAGAGAGAGTACAACATCTCAGAATAAATAAATGTGCTCTTGACTTAAGTCGACACCGTATTTGATACACCAATTGTTGAACAATTAAGTGTTTGAAAGAAATATCTTTAATTTCTTACGATATAAGTCTTTTTTAACAACCTTTCGACAAATATCAGATAACTGCATATGTTCCTCTTTGTTAAAGTGGTGAGGGCAGCTCCTGTCATGCTGAAGGACAAATGTTTGAATTCATGATAAGACACATATACGTTTGTGAATATAGCGTATATGTAATGTTAGCAGCACTTGAACTTAGTCGGTATTAAAGTCTTTTCCAAAAACCTACGAACAGGAAGAGAGAAACGAATATTCTCGGATACTGAAACAGTTGTATTTTAAA